>CM067370.1:77476311-77509311 GCA_034401795.1 Chaetoderma sp. LZ-2023a
TCCAGCCATGTTTACACCTGTGAGTGTTGTAGAAGATGACGAGGGCCCACACCTTATCGAACACTCAAAGGTGCCCACAGAAGAGGACTGGTGTGACGCGTGCCAATGGCTGGTAAGCGTTAGGCCAGAGGTCTCTGTAGAACAGTCAGTAAGCAAGCGGGACCAGCGCCCGTGGTTGGCTGGAAAGCTGGCAGTTACCGCTATGCCATCTGTGCCGTTAGCCGAACATATAGATGATATGTTCACGGCGACAGAGACTTCCATTAAGCTTAATGGACGGCTTGCGAAGGCCCCCCGTGAGGTGGTGAGGCGGTGTTGTATCATTGCTGGACAATATCAGTCATACAGTACAGTGCCAAAGCCGAGCGCTGATGATTGTGCAGCGCTTGGCAAGGACACGCGGCCAGGCTCCCGTTCTGCGCTCATTAAACACCGCGTTGTGCAATGCATGTCACAGCTGTTACAGGGTGTAGTAACAGCATCTGCATCACGCCAAACAAGCCCTGTTTCAGTTCAGAAAGCCATCCAGGATGGTATTAATCTGGCTCTGGACTCTATGACTAGGGTAGTGACTAAAAGTGTCAGTGCGAGACGCACATTTTCTCTAGACAATTCGTGTCCGTCCCAGGATTTGTACAACAGGCTGCTGCAGTCGCCTATGACAGGTTCTGGTCTCTTTGGGCGTGAGGGATGTAGACACCTCCAGGAGACAGTCCCCCTAGTCAACAATCAGAGGGCACTGTGTGAACAATTTGAGGTGCTTCGTAGGGAGCACGTTTGCGCAGAGCCCCATGCATACCGTCCACAGCAGGCCTGAGGTGGCGCTGGTCAGGTCAGAGGCCAGCCACAGGGGCAGTGTAGGCCACGGCCACGCCAGCACCGGCCTGCAGTGGAGCTGCAGGCTCCTCAAGCGCAGCCAGCCAGGCAGCTGTCCGCGGGCCATGGCGTGTGGGGCGCGAGGATCTGGTCGTGATAATTGTGCCTGATGGGCTGATTTCCACAAGAACCAAACCAATGCTAGAACCAGAGACAGTCCCACTCTTGCGCTGCTTATGTCCACCTCTCTCCCTAGGTGGACCCATGGGAGGTTGATTGACCTTCCACAAGCAGGAGTGGGAGCGGTTAACCCAGGACCGCTTAGTCTTGCGATGGCTTTCAGCCGGGTAGCAGCCCGACTGGGCGATAGGCCCACCATCGCACCTGTGTCTGGTTCCGATCTGAACTCAAATTCCAAGAGATCCAGATCAACGGTTGTGTATAGAGGAAGAGATAAATTCCCTCATACAGAAAGGAGCAATTCAACTGGCACAAAATTGCCCGGGCTTCTATTCAACCGTGTTTCTAGTGACAAAGACCACTGGAGGGTGGAGACCAATTCTCAACCGTAAGCCATTGAACAAGTTCATAGACACACAAAGTTTCAAGATGGAAACAGTCAAAACGGTGTTGGCGGGTTGGAGAAAGGATAGTGGATGGCATCAATAGATCTGAAGGATGCTTATTTCCATATTCCAATTGCAAAGAGTTTTCGTCAGTACCTGAGATTCGCATTCCAGGGCCGACAGTGTGAATTAAAAGTTTTACCATTCAGAATTTCCACGGCTCCTTGGGTCTTCACCAGGGTGGTTCTTGAAATAACAGCATACCTCCTCAAGAGAAGCATAGCAGTCCACACTTACATAAACGATTGCCTGTTAAAAGCACACAATCAGGAAAGTCTTGCAGTAAAACTCTCACAGACTTAGGCTGGATAATAAACTTTCAGAAATTAGAGATGACTCCATCCCAGAAGTTTGTTTACCTGGGAATGTTCTTCGATCTAGAGATAGGGTATGTTTATCCTACTCAGGAGAGAGTAGAAATAATCATCTCAGTAATTCAGTCGTTGTGCAACAGTCATCATGTACTGGCACGGGTTTACTTGAGAATGATGGGGTTGATGGTTTATCTGGAAGAAGCCACAGTATCAGGGCCATGGAATCTGGATCAGTCGCAGGAACATATAAATCTACTGGAATTACGAGCAGTAGTTCTGGGCCTGGAACATTTAAAGAAAGTTTAGGGCAAGATTGTTCTAGTTCGATCAGACAACTCACCAGTAGTGACTTAGATAAACTGCCAGGGCGGAACTAAGTCGCCCAGTCTCTGTATGATGACTTGGAAACTTCTTTGCTGGTGTCTAGATCATATGATCACCTTGAAGGCAGTTCACATTCCGGGAGGGCTAAATCTGTTAGCAGGCTGATTGAGCCGAAGGATGAGTGTTTTGCCTACGGAATGGCAACTAAATCAATGTGTGGCGGATCATCTGTTCGACCATTGGGGGAAACCCAACATCGATTTGTTCGCAACGAAGAAGAATGCGAAGATGACAATGTACGTCTCCGATTTCAGATCCAGGCGCTTACATAACAGATGCATTAGCTATCACTTGGGAGGGACTGTATGCATACGCATTCCCACCAGCAATCCTGATTCCAAAAGTTCTTCAGAAAATCAGGCAAGAGGAGTGCCAAGTGCTTCTGATTGCCCCAAATTGGCCATGCCGATCATGGTATACGGATCTGCTGGACCTTCTGGTCTGCAATCCAGTTCCTCTGCCTCTGATGGCCAATTTTATTTTCCAGGGCAAGTCCCTTCACAACAACCCGTCAGTGTTCCAATTGACTGCGTGGATGTTGTCAAGGAATCTAAAGTTAAGGAGGGCTTTTCTGAGCAAGCAGCCATGTTTATGGCAAAAGCCAGAAGGGGGTCAACCTCCAGACCATATAACTATAAGATCAACACATTTGCAGAATGGTGCTCAAACAGAGATGTTAATCCAACGGATGCATCTATCCAGGTAGTAGCCGATTTCCTCTGTCACCTGTAGCCTCAAGCCTAACTCTATTGCTGGCTACAAGTTGGCTTTAATGTCAGTTATCCCTTGCATGAGTGATAGGGGAAGTGACAAAGTCTGTTCATTGAACACATTAGTAAAAGGCATGGGTAATCTAAGACCAAGAAATCCACCAGCGATTCCGTCTTCGAGTTTATCTCTATTACTTCAAGTTCTAGCAGATAAACCCTTTGAACCACTAAATGCCATTTCTATGAAAATGTTGACAGTTAAAACTGTATTGCTGCGGCCTCTGCAAGATGGAGAAGTGAGATTCATGCTTTATCCGCCGATGCAGATCGTTATGTGGTTACAGGGGAAGGTCTTAGGCTTCTACCTAGGATAAATTTCATGGCTAAGAACCAGTCTGAAATATCGAGGTCAACCACAACCAATTATTTTACAAGCTTAAGTTTGATCCTAATTCAAAAGCATGGTGTCAAGTCTGCACATTAAACAGGTACAAAGAACTCAGGAATGTAGGACGGACCCATCCTCATTATGGTTGTCTTATATTGAACCCATGGCAGGGCGTCAAAAGACACTATATCTAGGTGAATTGTGGAATGTATTAAATTTTTCCACAAATCCACCACTGGTAAACAAGTTGACTTAGCCAAGGCTCACAGTGTCCGTGGTGTAGTGACGTCCACCGCGCTGTTTAACGGGGATGCTGGTGGATGACATTATGTCGGTAGCTCAGTGGCACTATGAGTCCAGTTTTACCGACCATTACCTCCGTGACACCACTAATCCTCGTGCCTTATCGATATATGTATCTTTTTTCCGTCAGTGATGTGGACTGGATGGATACAGCTTTCATGCATAAGGTCAGTACTGCCTTTTGTTGTTACATAATTTATTGTCACGATGTATTACCCTTACTTAATAAGAATTTAATGTTGCGTGTGTATTATGTAGTTCATTTATTGAGAGTATACGAAATGAAGTTTTTCGTCTCGTGTCCTGTAGTACTTGGTACCAGTACTTAGAGAGTGTATGGGACATTGAGGTCATAGCTTCTCCTTTCCCAAAAGGAGAGGGGAGCGCATTTGACATATGGTCATTACTCTCACCATCGATTGTGTTATCCGATGTTTAAATCATTACCTGATTGTGTGTGTCACACAGTTTCAGATGTTAGTGCTTCATGCGCAAAACCGCGCAAGGGATGAGCTGGTCTTTTGACCTCACCTCTCTCCCACCATATTCTCTTACAAATTCTGGCGATATCATAGAGTGTTAGGAGGTAAGTATATCTCTTGAAGTGAAATAAACGAAATCACGGATTTCTTTTTTCCAGGAGAGAGTAGTTATACTTACCTCCCTAACACGGACCCAGCCTCTCCACCCCACAGAGGCTCGGTCTTCAGGTTTTTAAGTTGCATGTGTCAGCCAATAGTCAAGCTGAGGCAGTGACAGTCTGCACATGCGCGAGGTTGGGGCCGGCATTCGGCTGACTGTCACCTGTCTACCTGCCCAGTAAGGGCAACTCCTTTTTTTCATCTGGGGTTATTGAGTGACGGTCGATATTTAGGAAATATCATAGTGTTATGGAGGTAAGTATAACTACTCTCTCGTGAAAAAAGAAATCCGTGGTTTGGTTTAGTTTACATGATAACTAATTCTATGAACATGATTTTGATTATGAATTCCATGGTGGCAGGATTGTGAGTATTAGTTTAGCTGGTCCAAATGACAAAGTGAATTTAGGCCAAAAAGGCTGCTCATCATCTGTCTGTCTCAACTTTTTCCTTTAATAAACTTCTCAAGAACCACAGCTGATTTCAGTTAGGTTATACCAGGAAGCATCATTGAAGTATAGAGTTCAAATAAAGATATTGGTTGTTTGTTTTGATTCAATCTTAGATTTTGCACTATTTTTAGTAACACCTTTAAAGACGTGTGAAATTGCTTGAACGATTAACATGAACTATCGATGATAAGAGTTAACCCAAGTTTTTTCAAGAGAACCTGGTTGGTCGATTTATTTGGCAACCATCTTGGATGACCTCTTTTTCACAGAAACAATTCCTTTGGAATTTGAGACTTTTACATCGGTTTGATCGGTCAGGTCGGAGACAGTCAAATTCTTCTGTTTCTGAACTAATTTTTAGTTCACCTGGCCAGAATGGCCAAGTGGGCTTATGGCATGGCGACTGCCCGTCCGTCCGTCCGGCATCCGGCCATCCATCGACTTTTGCTAAAAAAAACGCTACTCCTAAATAACTGCTTGGCAGATTTCAACCTAATTTGGCTGGAAGGACCTTATGAGGGTAGGCTTCAGAACTTGTATACAGAATTTTAATTGGTAAATTTTTTCGGTGGCCATCTTGAATTTTCAGAAAAATTGCGGGAACTTTTAAAACGCTACTCTTCATTAACTGCTTGGACAATTTCAACCAGATTTAGCTGAGAGAATAGTACGCTGGTATGTTTCAGAAGTTGTATACAGAATTTTTATTGGTAAATTTTTCCGACGGCCATCTTGGATTTTCTGGAAATTTCTGGAAATCACTTCAAAGCCTTCTTATCGATAACCACTGGGCCGATTTCAATCAAACTTGGATGAAAGAACCCTAGCGTGGTATCCTTCAGAATTTATATACAGAATTTTGATTGGTCCATTTTTCTGGCGGCTATTTTGAATTTTCCAAAAAATTGGGTGGAATCGTTTAAAACACTACTCATTAATTCACTGGAAGGATACTAGACTTCTAGGTTTCAAAACTTGGATACAGAATTTTGATTGGTCAATTTTTCCGGTGGCCATCTTGAATTTTTCTGAAAATTTTGGAAATCACTTAAAAGCCTACTCCTTGATAACCGATGGGCCGATTTCAGTCAAACTTGGATGGAAGAACCCTAGCTTAGTATGCTTCAGAACTTGTATACAGAATTTTGATTGGTCAATTTTTCCGGCACCCATCTTGGATTTTCTGAAAAATGGTGGGAAATCGTTTAAAACGTTACCCATTAACTACTTGAGCAATTTCAAGCAGATCTGGGTTGAATGATACTAGGCTAGTAGATTTCAGAACTTGTATACAGAATTTTGATTGGTCCATTTTTCCGGTGGCCATCTTGGATTTTCTGAAAATTTTGGGAAATCAGTTAAAAGGCTACTCATTAACCGCTTGAACGAGTTCAAGCAAATTCGGCTGGAAGGACCCTAAAGTGCTATGCTTCAGAGCTTGTATATAGAATTTTGATGGGTCAATTTATTCGGTGGCCATCTTGAATTTTCCAAAAAATTGCTGAAAATCGTCTACTCATTAACTACCTGGGCGATTTCAACCAGACTGGCTGGAACGAGCCTAGGGAGGTAGGCTTTAGAAGTTGCATATAGAATTTTGATTGGTCAATCTTTCCGGCGACCATTTTAGATTTTCTGAATATTTTGGGGAATCAGGTAAAAAGCTACTCCTCATTAACCGCTTGGTCGGTTTCAACCAAACCCAGCTGGAAGACCCCTAGGCCTGTACGCTTCAGAACTTGTATACAGAATTTGATTTTGATGGTGGCCATCTTGGGTTTTCCGATAAATGGGAAGTCATATAAAATGCTACTCCTCATTAATTGTTTGGGCAATTTCAACCACTTTTGGCTGGAAGGATCGTGTGGTCGTAGCCTCTAGAAATCTATTCAGAATTTTGATAGAACAATGTTTGGCAGCAATCTCTATGAAAGTTCTGGAACCATGTAAAAATGGCACTCGATTTCAACAAAACTTGGGTGGAATGATCCTATGATGGTAGGCTTCAACATATTAAGCAAGAGACTTGATTGGTCAATTTTTTGGTGGCCATCTTGTACTTTCCGAGAATCATCCATCATGTCTATTTAAATGCAAATGGTTTAAATGCCAATGGTCCAGGTGATTGCCTTGGGCCTCTTGTTAACACTATGGATCCAAATGCCTTAATTTCTGACCGAAATGCTCATGTTTCATGTCAAAATTTTACTCATTTGGAACATACTTTTATACTTCATACAGAAATGATTGTATTTCAAGCCAAAATCTTCATATTTTTAGCTGCGAGTAGCTGTTCAATAAACCACCATGTTCCTCAGTCGGTTGGTCAGTCAGTCACAAAAGCTTATTATGCATTGCAGTTTCAGGAGTTTTTTGGATACAATAATCAAGCTTGGGAGAAATGTATGATAAATTTGGTGTTAAAAGGTCAAGGCCACTGCAACCAGGTTAAAATGATTATTTTAAAAACTATGTGCCTGAAAAACACATTTGTCAATAACTCCAATTTTGCCGAAGAGATCTTGACCAAATGAGTGGAAGCTCGACCGTGGTGTCCCAAAGAGGTGGGCAAATTTTGTGGTCAAAATGTCAAATATCAAGGTCACAATGACGTCCGCAACTACTGAGATTCTATAGAACTTGTTCATGTTCTTTGTTAAAATACTGATGTTGCAGGTAACTGATACTGGTCTAAGGGGACCTCTTGTATCATTTAGATCTATATTATATTCTTCATTACTTTTTTAAATATTTTTAACAGGGTGAATGGTTACAGGCTCAGAAATTCTATGAGTCTACATTACAACTGGACACTGGTCATCAACTGGCTCGATCTCGTCTGTCAAACATAAACTGTGATAAACTCCAGCTTTAAATACTTAACTTGAATATCTCATTTTAGATATTACTGGTAGTCAAGTTTCTTTATGAATCAGAAGAAATGTGGGTTCATTTTGAAAACCATGTTTCGGAAAGCTCTGTGTCTTAATTGGTAATACCTTACAGCAAGATATGATTTTCAAAGTTGACACCAAATAGCTTTTAAGATGAAAGGGAGCAGTGATAATATATAATCTTTTCATAGATTCCGGTGTGTGATTTACTCATTGCTCTTGTAGTTTTTATACTCTGTTCATGAATGCGATGCTTGCATTTACACATGCACACCTGGACAGATATTATATGTATGCAGCGGCATACTGAGTGTATGCTATGCAAGCCGTATTATTATGTAGAGTATTATTGTCCATATACACTAGACTATAGGTTGAAACCTTTTCTTTTGCTTTCATTGGTCGATTGATGTGTGTGTGTGTGTGTGCGTGTGTGCGTGCGTGCGTGCGTGCGTGCGTGCGCGCGTGCGCATGTGTGTACATCTGTCTATTTATGCCATCTACGAAAACATTCTTAAATTTTTTACAGCAACATAATCTTTGCGCTGCTTTCTAAATACTTATGTGCATAAATTATTGTGATAATAGTAATCAGATTAGAGATAATGAAACACTCAGAACATTATTAATATATTTTTAAAATAATGATGAAGCCATGTTTGCTTTAAAAAATAAAAAATTTGAATCAATTATATTGTTGTCTGTCCATGCACAAACATGCACACATGCATGGTACTGCACATGCATGCACACATGTGTGGACACATACGCACTTACACACACGCGTACTCAAACATACACGCACAAAATGTCAGTTGCTTCACAGAATTTGTGAGAATTGATATGTGCTATGTCAAAATTGAAGGCAAGTTGTCTAAGACTGGATGGTTGTTATCCAGTACAGGTACCAATCTAATAATGGGCTCGCTACATACAAATACATAACTCTGTTACCGTTTATCGGATCGCTTTGAAACTTCATAGAGTGGTTGGACTAGGTCTGCGGAAGAAACCTATCGAAATCGATGATGATCCAAAATCCAATCTGGATGATAACTCCGTTACTGTTTATCGAATCACTTTGAAACTTCATAGAGTGGTTGGACTAGGTCTGTGGAAGAAAGCTATCGAAATCGACAATGATCCAAAATCCAAGATGGCCGCCAGCCACCGGTGGCCATCTTGAAAATGGGTTTCCGGATGATAACTACGTTACCATTTATCGGATTGCTTTGAACCTTCATAGAGTGGTTGGACTAGGTCTGAGGAAGAAACCTATCGAAATCGACAATGATCCGAAATCCAAGGTGGCCGCCAGCCACCAGTGGCCATCTTGAAAATTGGTTTCCAGATCATATCTCCATTATCATTTATCGGATCGCTATGAAATTCCATAGGGTGGTTCGACTACCTCTGGGGAAGAAACCTATTGAGATTGACAATGATACAAACTCCAAGATGGCTGCCAGCCACTGGTGGCCATCTTGAAAATTGGTTTCCAAATGATAACTCTGTTACCGTTTATCGGATCCTTTGAAACTTCATAGGGTGGTCATCTTGAAAATTGGTTTCCAAATACAAACTCCGTTACCGTTTATCGGATCCTTTGAAACGTCATAGGGTGGTTGGACTAGGTGTGGAGAAGAAACCTATCGAAATTGATGATGACCCGAACTCCAAGATGGCCATGGGCTGCCATCTTGAAAGTTTGTTTCTGGATTTCATTTATTGGATCACTTCCTACGGTCGTTGGAATATGTCTGGTGAAAAAACTTATCAAAATTTACGATAATCCGAAATCTAATATGGCCGCCAGTCAGCGGCAGCCATCTTGAAAATTGGTTTCCGGATGATACCTCCTTGACCGTTTAACGGATCGCTTTGACACTTCATAAGGATGACTGGTCTGATGGGCTGAGGAGGAAATAAATATTTTCTGAAAGCTCTCATTCATTGGTTTGTCATCATGGCGGGGTATTATGCGCCGTTTGCGGAGCTCTTGTTTAATCATTTGCCTTTCTGTGAGACTTGGTGTGCCAGTAGTCATTGTACTTGAAGTTACTACCGTGCAGTGAGGCTTAATGGATTAGTGTTAAAGCTACGCTTCTCCGGAGCTATTCTCGTCTGTTTGGGTAATACCATTGGTATTTTGCTTCGACAAGTAGATTCTCATTTCGAAATCAGACTCTGGTGTTCCATCATGTTCTGTAACAATTAATACACACATACCATGCACGCACGCACGCACACACATGTTTAGCTATTTGTTATCTTCTGATAACCTATATATGTACATGTCTGATTTGGACATTATTTTAGCTCAACTGGCCTGAATGGCCAAGTGAGCTTATGCCATGGTGACCATCCGTCCATCGCCTGTCCGTCAACCTTTTCTCTAAGCGACTTCTCAAGAACCACCTGGCCGATTTCACTTATATTTGGCAGGAAGCATCCTTAGGATTAGGGTCAAGTTTGTTCAAACGAAGCCGATCGGTCAATTTGACTGGCGGCCTTCTTGGATTTTGGACGATTTCAGGAAACTTCTTTAAAAATCTCCGAAACCACTAGGGGAATAGATATAGTTTGGCCGCCATCTTGGATGACCTAGTTTTCATGCAAATGACTTCCAGAACCGATGAAGGGACCAGGCTGAAATTTGGAAGATATGATTAGGGAGTAAGGGCTATTAAAGATTGTTCAAGGGAAATTGATCCGTCAAAAAACATGGCCACCATGGGCCAATCAAAATGTAGCATGTTTGGCGGCTATAATAGATTTTTTTATTTGATGTATTTTGAGGCTGAAATTAGTTTTATGTATGTTGCTGGGTATTCTAATTTCAAATTGGCCATTTTCAAAACTGCCGGATAAATGGTTTGGCAGTCACCTTGGATAATTTTCCCGTCAAAGGCTCCCATACTAAAGCAATGGGAAATTTTTAATGCCTTCTTGAGAAGCACTGGGTCGATTTCAATTACATTTGGCAGAAAGCATCCTTAGGGCATAGAGATTCAACTTTGTTAAAAAAAATGTCTGTTCAAATGAAGCCGATCGGCCAATTTGGCCTGCAGCCATGTTGGATTTTGGCTGACTTAGAAATGTCTGTTCAAACGAAGCTGATCGGCCAATTTGGCCTGCAGCCATCTTGGATTTTGGCCGACTTAGAAATGTCTTTAAAAAATCTCGAAAACCACTTGGGGAGTCGATTCAAACTTCATGAAACATCGTCTAGCACAAGAGCTAAGTCCAAGTTTGTCCAAGAGAACTTGTTTGACCAAATGCTTTCGTGGCCATCTTGGATGACCTAGTTTTCCCGAAAACGAGCTCTAGAACTGCCAAAGGGATCAGGCCATAATTTGAGAGATCTGATTAGTGACTAAGGGCCATTAAAGTTTGTTCAGGGGAAGTTGATCTATCAAAAAACATGGCCGCTGTGGGCCACTTATAATGTACCATGTTTGGTGGCCATAATGGATTTTTTGGTTATAAAAAGACTAACTATTAACTGCTGCCCGAATTTTAATGGAACTTGGTTAAACCTTCATCACAGAAATTTGATTGGTAAATTTTTCCAGTGCTCATCTGATTTTGTTCGGTTGTGCCAGTGGCCAATAATTGCAGGTGAGCAATACAGGCCCCTTGGGCCTCTTGTTTCATTGGATATTTAGTCCAGGGCAGGTCAAGTTCTGTCGCCTCATGACAAGATATTTGGTATCTTCTGATATCTCTTGTTGCGTTTAGCAAAACATATCAGCTTATATTTCGGGATTGGTTAACCCTAATGGGACACAACTTGTATACGTTGCTTATGTCAAGAGGATGCGGGATAGTGACAGCAAGGTGACCCGGTCAAAGGTCCATGTCACTCTGACCTTGCTATTTGACTTCCGATCTTTCAACATGAAATTTTTCCATTTAGCAAATCATTTGCATTTATATGTCAGAATTACTTAATACTGCCAGAACTAATCTTAGACACATGGTTTCCTATACCATAAGGAAGATAGGTCCTGATACTGATATCACTGGGTCAAAGTTCAAGATCATTGTAGCCTTGGTATTTGACCTCTGTCATTTCTGTATTTCCAAAGTTGTCTCTCTGCTTATAATATATAATTATTTAATCCTACATGTTTTCATATACTATAACGAGGCAGCATGTTGCTAGTTAGATCATTAGTTCAAAGGTCAAGGCCATTCTGACATTGCTATTTGACCTTCGTTCTTTCAACATTAAGGTTTTACGTTTACCAAATCATTTACATTTATATTTCAGGATTGGTTAATCCTATTGGAACTAAGCTTGGCTACGTGGCCACCTATGTTATGAAGCAGCATGATAACATTGGGATCACAAGGTCAAAGGTCAAGGTAACGGTGACAAACAGGAGACAGGCGCGACTTTTAATTCTACGGAAATCTTGTGCTTGGTTTTCCAAGTTTGGTTTTGAAGTCGCCACGTAGGAAGAGTCGACAACTTACTGGAATATCGATAGTTGTGCACAATTGATCATATAAGGAATCAAGTATTAAAGGATCGATATGCATTCAAAATACAATATTTTGTGGTAGTGTCATTTCTAATTGGTATGGCTATGTCAATAAATGCAGTGCTTTAACTGATGTATGCAAAACTGAGGACATGGTCCATCAGTCTTGGTCGAATTATAAAACCTAGGCCTCGGTGAATGGCTTCTTTCTGTTCATGTAGAATTAGTTCATGGCCTAACTGCAAGAGGTGTTTTGAGTGAGTGGATACTTTTGCTTCTTGAACGGATGCGATATCCATGTTGTAGTGATCACAGTTTCTTCTCAGGGTTTATCTTTCAATGAGCTGGATAGACAGCAAATGCATGGATGCAGTGGTGTCGAACACAACTGTTGTTTTGTTGAAGAAAATGAGACATGATCAGGCTATTGCCGTATACAGTTGTCAGCACGCAAAACCTTGATGACGTTAGCGTCCTAGAGGGTACAGGCGGAGGAGACTGTGAAGGTGTGATCATCTCCGCCGCCACCATTCCCCGTAACTTTGGGCTAATGGGCCTCCAGTTTTAGATATGCCCCGCCCATCTCTATCTAGGCTCCACCAACACCTCGTCCATATTGGGATTGATCAATCACTGAATTCCCTGACTATCAATTTCCAGAAAACTAAACAGGTAAGCTGTTAAATATTTTGAAACTAATTTGACTTGGCCAGTCAAATTGGTTTCAAAATATTCAACAGAATATGTGTTAAATGGTAAAGACATACAATTTGTACAACGTGTCGGACAACTAAGCGTTAAAGACGGGCAATATCGAGTCATTCATGACATCATCTTAGTAGTTGATTATAACGTCCTATGATGGATGGATACACTTAGAAAGGTCCATTAGACATGCTGGAGTGCTCCTTAGATGATAGATAGTTAAAGCTCTGTTCAGATATTTGATTGGTTCATTTGGACAGTGGATATATCTTCATTTCTATCACAGTTATCTGCAATTAGTTGCTTTGGAGCCTCACGTTAATGTTGACCTGTATGAGAAACCATTTTATCTTCTGAAGCGATACTCTCTAATGCCATGTAGAAAAAGATACAGCAAATAGTTTATGGTAACTCTTGAATATTTTGAAACTAATTTGACAGAAAGGTGATGCTGTCTAAGGCCAGTTCAGTGTGGTGTGGAGCATGCCTAATTATACACTATGACAAAAAAGTATCTAGACCTGTTTATATATATGTTTATATATATATATATATATATATATATATATATATATATATATATATATATATATATATATATATATATATATATATATACATATATATATATATATATATATAATTCCCTTCAGCAATTATATATACTGAACCGCAAAAGAAACGTATCAATAGAAGATATCAAGAGCTATTATAGCTTTATTTTGTAATGTGCACAACTTTTGACTAGGGGCATCGGAGGAAGCCAATTCTTTGCAAGCATAATCTCCAGTCTGTAGAATGTTTTGCGAGTGTTTTCTGTTGTGGCGATCACACAATGGCCAGAGTTAAAGCGTGCAAATGCCTGTATGATTACGTCTTGAAATGTGTTTAAAAAGTGGTGTCTCGTGCATGACATGGGACGCGGTTGCAAACAATTCACGGAAAAATTGAAATACACATGCAACTAATGGTAGCTCGGGTATAAAAGATACCCACAGTGCCGTTGTTAGTGGATGTGCTGCCCACCGAAAAAATATGAATATTTGAATATGAGATGCTCTGAGTAGGCATTTCCTGCATTCTGGGAAGTATTTGCGGGCCCTAAGCACGGCACTGGACATCCATAATTCAACGGCTGCGAGTTGTGATTTGGATACAGCAGCCATGCCATGACTAAGTGCTAAACAACTTGAACAAGACATTGGATATCTGAATACTGAACAATGTCCAAGTCATAGCAAATGCCTTCAATTCACCTTAGTAGTAGGGCCAGGGTCAAAATGATACCACTGCCCTCAACTGGCAGCCTTCGGCGATCCGTGGCCCCCACCACCCGCTCAATCCCTGGGGCATAGGAATTTGAGACGTGATTGTGGTTGGTGTATGCCTCTAGATGGTGTTCTCCCGGACATGGAAGGCCATGGCGAATATAAAGCTCCTGTGCGGACCCCAAATGTCTGGGAGAACCTCCTCAGGATACCGGCCAGTGGCCGGCCTCTATTCTGACCGGTATCCTGAGGTTTTTCTGTCTGTGGGTTTTTTTGGTTTTTTTTTGTACCTATCCTACCTATCTTACCCTGTTGCTATTCCAGCCGGCTGGTGGTGCTTTGACCCCGCACTGGGGGTTGTCGCGGTGGGTCTACCCTGGCCATAGTCTTTTGAGCCGATTTGAACCCCAGTCTGCAGCCTGGGACCGCTATGCAATTCGACGACTCTGTTGGCTCTATTGATAGACCTACTGCGACACCGTTAAGATCTCGACTCTTAGTAACTTTATCTCTGAGCGTGAGTTGTGAAATCGCTGTTACACGTTATCTCGAAGTGACGTCAAAATCTAGAGTGAGTCGAGCCTGATAACGCAGCAACACAGCAACGTGTGAACACATAACTTATCAGCTATATTTATTAACGCATACATGGCCGAGATAGTTAATGTGGTGTATTATACACTTACATGTAAATCACAGGTTCAAATCTCGTTATGTGTTATTAGCAAATGGTAAAATTACAGGTTCAAATCGTGTTATGTGTTATTAGCAAAAGGTAAACATGTCTACAATTACTCTTTACCCGTAAGACATTACGTCAAGACCAACTCGCACAGTCACTGACTGACCACATGAAGACCACAGACCCTCGACTGGGCCAAAGTCAAGAATAGTAGCTGCTATGCGTTAACACCTAATTAGACACAGCATCCATAATGGTATACCGGCGATCATAAATTACGTGTGAACGCACAACCATACATTACGTGTACTCAACTATGTGTAAACGCTCATCTACAAACAATATTACACACAATGGGTTGGCCTGAAGAGCAATGGTCATGCATGCATGATGTAGGCTGTGCGGCGCGACGAGAAAAAGTACCCAGGCCATTGCATGATATGGGCAACTATGCAGATCGAAATCTTGAGAAATGGAGAAGGTCAGGGATCCCAACATTCCGCTCGTCATTTCTACTAACATGCCTTATGTGTCGCGGACGTTATCCGATGACTGTGATAGCGATGGACAAACTCTTCAAGTATATGAATTATTTAGAAACGTGATGTGGATGCTGCTATCGAGTTGGGACAAGAGTGGGAACAAGAAATGCAGTGATCCCTCGCCCACCAACCTCTCAATGCGTGCACTACTCCCACGTATCACATCAGCTCGACCACATCTCACACAAACACAGTCTCCGTCGGTATCACATCGACACGACGGACCACCCACAAGTTTTTCCAGGTACTGAGCGCCTTGTGATCACCACACATAATAGGATTTGAACGCCCATTTAGAGACAGGCATCCACAGAGATACACACCACGATTACTGTTGCACAGCTTCGCGATGTTGCAAAGCATTTCGGCCTTAGAGGCTACTCTAAGGTCAAGAAAGCCGACCTGCTCCAGATGATCAGACAGGCCCATGCCGAGGAGTGGCAGAAGCGACTCTCCTGAGCATTGAAGACGGGAAGGTTTCCAGCGCTTACCAAAGATGATCCTTTGAATCCCCACAAGAAAGCGCAGCGGATCTGTGAGCTTCATCAGTTGGATGAGGAGGTGACTGTTAGCTTGCGAGCCAAGACTGTAGCGAGGCGGATGGCGGACCATCCACTGGAGCGCTTACCTCCCCTATGCAGGATCACTAAGCGAGTGAGGAGGGGGCTGAGGTCTGAACCTTAGCCCGGAGCATGAGGTGAGAAGGCGAACACATTCTCGACCAGCGTCTCGGCGAAAGGGAGACAGAGGATAGAGGACACCGGTCAGTATGCTGGACATTCTTCAGAGGTCTAGAAGGAGACCTCACAGGCCAGATCATGCAAAAGATCCAGCAGACTGTCCAGAATGCCTTCTACCTCCGCTACACCCATACCTATCACATCCGTCACATCGAAGACGGTAGGGTGATGCTCTTCCACAAAAATGCTCCAGGGAGCCCGTGGCTGAACACGATAGGAGCAGCTCTGGACTGGGTGGCAGCAAGAAAGCAAGCCCGCCTCGACACAGACAATATCAATCAACCCAACACCAAGTGGGCTTTCGTTCGATCAATCAACGTTGAGGTCAGGTCTCTGGAGATGTCTAGCAGTCCACCGAGGAGCGAGAGCTGATAGAAGTACAGCTCCTGCACAAGAGCTTGCCACAAAGTTCTACGACAGGACAATGACAGTACCTGATGTCCGCAAGACCTCGCTGGATCAGCTGGACAAGGTAGAGTTCTTCGCCAAGATCGGGATTCGCGTGTATGAACCAACTGAAGAGGGCACCTGGCACTTGATCAGGCAAGCGGCTCACTACCGTGACACCATGACCATCAGAGTGTTGGACCACCACGCCTTCTACATCAAGAACATCCCCAAGCTGGCACATACACTAGTCTGCAGTCACTGTCAGCAGAAGTTTACAAAGGCATGCCATCTGTAACGCCACGCTGATCACTGTGCAGGCGGCAAAACAACAATCGTGTGGCCTGGCGAGAAGGTTGAGGCGCCACAGTCTGCGTATGAGAAAGCCTTCTATCCGCCCCAACCATCCAGTTTAGCGGCCACTCGTTGGATCGAGTATGCGTCGAGAAACAGAGGTGTACACATACACCATGTAGAGTGTGGGCACGGTGGCGAGCGTTAGATCGAGGGTGCTCCCGTAAATGGTTATGATCCGACCACCAACACCGTTAACCAGTTCCATGGCTGTTACTGGCACGGGTGAGGATGCCGAACACAGATATCGCAAGACAGTCCTGAGAGAGGAGAAACTGAGAGCATCTAGATGCACGCTTGTGGTACAGTGGGAGTGCTGTATAAAACGCTGTCCAAACGCCCCTTAACGAGTTCAGACTGTCCCATACCCACACTTCATAGTTTACGACTTCGAAGCACTCCTAGATGGTATCAAGACTCATCCTACTGAGACTCACGATCGAGAGTACTCACATACCTATCTCTGTGTCAGTTGGCGGCGCCATCTAAGGAGCCCACTCACCTCTGCAATCCTGAGCTCAAAGAACTGATCAGAGAGTTCATGCTGGTGATCCAACGGCGAGCGTATACAATGTGGTTAAACGTCTGCGTCCCCTGTCAAGAGAGCTAATAAGATCTTCCCAGTCTGCATCTGCCAGGTGTCTGGGTTGGTACTCAGGAATATTCATCTCTCTATTGAGACATCTTAAAAATGTCCGGGCTCACGCTATGCGAGAAGTACTATGATGTCTTCCGGAGGGAGTTGAAGGTCTACAAGAAGAAGACACCAGATGAGCTCGCTCAGCTCTCCGGTGCTGAGCTGACAGAGGAGCTGACAGCTGTGAAGCTCTATCTAGGATTTGGTAAGGGACAGATCTGCTTCCTCGAATACCTTATCATGGGCGGGAGTATCAGCACCAGATTCTCTGCGTAACATGTGAGCATGCCAGAGTCTGCCGTGGTGCAAATGCTAAGCACTTTAGCATCCTACCAGGTGAGCGTTGTCAAGGTAGATGGAAGACACTATGGGTGGTCTCATCATGCCGATGCGACTTTGGCAGAGACTACGTGTTTGTCTGAGCCTACACAGTCCCATCTCCATCTAGAGGCATACACCACAATACAACCACGATCACGTGTCTCAAATTCCTATGCCCCAGGGATTGAGAGGGCGGTGGGGGCCACGGATCGCCGAACGGCTGCCAATTGAGGGCGGTGGTATCATTTTGACCCTGGCCCTACTACTACCTTTCCAGATTATGCACCCACGTGACGTGTAGAAGGACATCATAATGAATGACGTAGATAAGTACATTACGATTGCATATTTGAAGACGGACTATGCGTTGTTGTACGAATTGTATGTCTTTACTATTTAATAATTGAATATTTTGAAACTAATTTGACTGGGTGCTGTTGCTGCCATAGGCAGCAACAGCACCCAATCTAATTAGTTACAAAATATTCAACGGCTTTCCTGTACAGTTTTCAGGAAATTTATAGTTAAGGGCATTGGGGGATCGATCAATCCTAACACGGCGAAGTGTGAGTGGAGATTAGCTAGAGATGGGTGGGACTACGCACTATACGTCTGAGGCAGCGATACAATGTCACTAACAGCACCAACGACCATCCTCACAGTGGTCGCCCCAGGGTCACAACGCCACGACAGGATCACTACATACTGCATCAACATTTCCACAACCGATTCGCTAGAGCAATGGAAACAGCTTAGACCATTGGCACCCACCAGCAACCCATTTGTGAAGACACGGCCCGACGCCATTTGGTCACCAACAACATGTCATGTCGTCGTCCAGCCAGTGGCCCTCTACTCGCAGCTCGTCGCCGTCAGGAACACTTGCAATGAGCCATGCATCGTCAGAATTGGCGTCATCAGCAATGTAAAACCATAGTCTTCTCAGATGAAAGCCGTTACTGCATTTCTATCGCAGATGGCAGAGCCAGGGTATGGCGAAGGATTCGTGAACTGTATGCAGATGCATGCGTCATGGAAAGAGACCCGTGGGGAGGACCAAGCATTGTGGTTTGGCGTGGAATTGCCATGAACCAGAAAGTTGGGCCTGTGGTCTTCCAGAACTTCAGTCCAGGAAGAGGTCATGGGCTCACGGTTGTTCGGTACATTGACCAAGTTCTGGGATCCCATGTTGTGCCCCATTTTGTGCGACACCGGAATCACACTTCCCAGCAGGACAATGCCTGTGCACACACTGCCAGAGCCACCAGAGACTTCCTCCAGTAGCACAACATCAGAGTCATGCTCTGGCCTACCCTCAGTCCGGATTTGAGCCCCATTGAACACTTGTTGGATGAGATCCAAAGAAGACTTCATATAGTGCGCCCAAAGACGACAACTGCAGCTGAACTGAGTGCAGCCTTCCTGAGGGTATGGGCCATTATGCGTGCAAAGAATTGGCTTCCTCCGATGTCCATAGTCAAAGTTGTGCACATTTCAAAATAAAGCTTTTGATATCCTCTATTGATGTGACGATATATATGGGTTTTTTCTAATTGATACAATTACCATGCACGTCGTCCGGCGGCGGTGGTGACGTTGTCGTCGTATAATTTGCGTTTATCTCAACTTTTCTGTTTATATCTCATGTTTGGTTAATCATACTAGACCCAAACTTGGACAGATGCTTCCTTTTAATGGCACGGCATCACACAATGATGTCGGGGTCAGAGGCCGGCTTGGGTACAAGTGCAAATACATTTGCAAGTAAATGCATGTGCACTTGCATTTAAATGCAATTGCGAAATTTCTGACGCATTTGCACTTGCATTTGAATCGCATGTATTTGCATGAGAAGGTTTGCATTTGCATTTGAGTCTTCAAGTGCATTTGATTTTTGCAATGACACGTCAAATTAATTTCAAAATATTCAACCAAAGTATTTCCGTAAATAATACAAATGGCATTTCTGTTTCTAGAAATTATCAACTTAATTCTCTGTGATTTATTAACTCATTTCACTCTGAATTTCGTATCATGCAGCTCTCGTCGTCAATATACATATGTAAAATCATGCATAATTTTTAATTATTTGACATAAGTCAGTTGATATCTTAGCAAGCCAACACATTTTAGTTAATTTGTTTCTAAAATAATCTCTCTTACATACAAGACCCCTGGAATGATGATTGACTCAGTGATTTTCTTCTCTTCGCCTGCAAACAGGCATTTCTAAAGACCACGGCAAGGCTGGTTTTGGCCACCAAAGGGTTAATGTAACAATTGGACTAAACGTTGCTGCGGTAATCAATATGTAGATTTTCAGGTGTATTAACAATATTCATAAGATCATCTGTCTCAAAGAATCAATCTTTTGGTCCCAAAACACAGGTGGTCACTCACACTTTTGACTGTGCAATCTATTCAACAAGTGCTCTATAATTGTCAAGAACCTTTCAAAGTAATTAGTGTGATCTTAGTAATATATCTCCACTTGCTCAGTCTATATGGTTGTTAACTCCATTCATTCAGAAATCTCTTAATCGTTTAGTTGTCAAGATTGGCTTAAGGCCATTTGCATTACAATAGAAGAATTTTTGAAAATGTATGAGTGAAATGATTGGCTTGGTAATCGAGTCAGTCATTCCAGTGCTAAATCTTCAAAAATTATCTTTTTGGATTGTAAATGGACATTTACCGCGATCAGTACATAATACACTGCTGGGCAACAAAAAATTAGGCAAACATGATTTATCATATTTTTTATGATTACTCTTTCGTGTTAATAAATACAGGTGAAATAAGTGACAATTTTACATAATATCGTATGCATTGTCTGTGCGCAGGGTATCTTTTAGTATGGGATAGCTTTTCCCGTGTTTTTCTTCAGAAATCTCAGCCGTTTGAGCAAGCTGTCTGAGATGCTGATAATTCTGTGTGACATGGGTTAGTTTACTGTTCGCCCATTGTGATTAAAAGCGTCAGTCGTTCAGTCTGACTATAAGCACATATTCAGCCATGTGTGACTAAGATGATCTCGGACAAAATTAAGATTTAAACATGTAAATCTTGATGCACCAGAATCTTAGTTCAGGTCTTGAATAAGCTGATGGACATTTTGAAACAAATTTGACTAAACTTTGGCCCACAGCCGAATATTTGTTAAATTCATACAGATATTGCATGAGCTGATACCTATTTTGAATGTAGTTTGACTGAAACCTGTTGCTGCCATATGCGCAGTAGCAGTTATCAATCAAATTCCTTTCAAAATATTGAACATAATATTTAATAATTATTTTGAAAGTAATTAGACTGACACATGTTACGTACACAGCAACAATGACTATCAATGAAGTTACCTTCAAAATAGTCAACATAATATTTAGGAATCTGAAAATTCAATGCCCTAATGGGTACCCTTTAATGGTGACATAAGTATTATTTCTTTCATAGTAAAGTTCCATGTGCAGATAAAGAGACTATTTTTGAAATTTTTGCACTGGAATGACTGGTTCAATAAGCGAGACAGTCATTCCAGTGATAAATTTCAAAAATAGTCTTCTCTTGGTCTGCAAAAAGTTTCCCTAAAGATACTCACTACCAGCAGATACATAGATGGCAGATGTATACCGTGTCCCAGAATTTCAGTACCAGACTGTGTGCCGAAATATTCAAATGCATTTGCAAATGCAATTGCACTTGCATTTGCGCATGCATTTGAATAAGTTGCAAACATTTGCATTTCCATCTAAATGCAATGATGCTAGGCTGCATTTGCACTTGCATTTGCATTTGAATCATTTACAAACATTTGCATTTGCATGCAATACCCTGCACTTGGACACAAGCCAGGTCAGAAGGTCAATGGTCACTGATGCATGGCGTCCATTATCTATCTGTCAACTTTTGTTTAAAACGCTACGCTACTACTCATGAACGCTTGGTGGATTTCAATCTAATCTGGCTGGAAGGACCCTAATGTTTACAGCTTTAGAACTTGTATACAGAATTTTTGATTGGTCATGTTTTTTGTTGGAAAGATTAGATTTTATGAAACATTTATCGGAAATATAAAACCATACTCCTCATCAACCGTTCTGCGGATTTCAACTTACTGTGGCTGGAAGAACCATATGGGGCTTCAGAACTTGTATACAGCATTTTGATTGGTAAATTTTTGGTGGGGGGAGGTGGGGGTGTTGAAAATCTTAGATTTTATGAAAAATTTAGCGGAAATTGTCAAAACGCTACTCTTCATTAACCACCTGACAGATTTCAACCCTAGTTGGGTGGACAGACCTTATCGTGTAAGGCTCCAGGACATCTATTCAGAATTTTAATGGGTCGATTTTTTGGTGAAAATCAAATTTTATGAAAAATATACGGGAAATTGTCAAAATGCATAGATTTTATCCAAATTTGGTTGGCAGTCATAGGCTCTAGAACATCTTCAGAATTTTGGCTGATCGATTTTTTTGGTGGCCATTTGGATTTCTTGAAAATTGTCCAGAACCATTTAAAACTATACTCTAGTTAGGGGCCCGATTTCAATGAAACTTAGGTGAATTAAAAGATGAACTGGTGTTTATTTTTTAACAAATTTGGTGGACGATGGTGCTGTTGTAGACAGCAACATCTTCCACCAAAATTGTTGAAAAATCTACACTAGTTTCTTTGATATTGACACATTAAATGATAGAATATTGACATCAGAGTGGTAAGCGTTACAGAACAATGACAGGATTATTACACATATTTTATTTGTGATGTTTCTGTACAGATTTATTCCAATATGTACTGATATACAACAAGTAACTCTCAATACCACGTCCAGATGGTAGAACATGTGCACAGGTCAGCCCTATTTGAGTGGTATTATATCTCTGTCATAATAAGGCCAGCTTATATCGCTACATCCACCTGTTCCTACAACACCACCGAACTCTACATTATCTTCTAGCAGACTCATTATGGCCGACATACCACAGTCATCATCATCATCATCATCATCATGATCATCTTCGTCTTCGTTTCGCTGTTCCTGATCTCTGCTCTCCCATATGACCGCATCAGTCATGTTCTTGTTAAGCTCTTCTGGAAGACAGCTGTGGCTCATCGGGATAGCTGTTATGCAAAATAAAACGTGAACGATGAAAGGAGTGAATATTGCTACGATCTTAATGGTATTTTAAAAATGGTATAGATACCCCTTAGCAACAAATGACCAACTATTCCAGCCACTTCCAAGCGTCATGCAGAGAATGTTAATACAAGTCGAGTTGCCATAGGAACCACCGAAACTTGTGCATGTGACCACCCCACCCCACCCACCGCCAAGGGCAGGTGGCTATCAAAGATTTTAATTACTGAGCATAATTTAGGAGTCTAGTAATGCGTGTAGGAATACTAATCATTTGAAATGTTAGACTAAGCATCGATGTAGAAATTTTGTATCATTCTCCACACGCTGCGCAATCTGTGTATCACCATCGTGTATGTCTTTTATGCTATGCAATAGAGGTTGACGTGTAATTACATTCTACAATTTTGAAAGCTAGTCGAGAAGTTTGCTTGTATAAGTCAATTTATTTAGAGAAACTTAGATTTTTCTTTTATTAAGCTATCCGTAACAAAGTGTTCGTTAGGGCAAATCCCGCCAGACCAAAAGAATGATGGCCCACCGAATTATTCCTACTCCCCAAATTGTGGATTTAACATCATTACCCCAAACCAACAATATTTTAAGGATGGCCTAATATGGTGATATATTGACAATTTCAAGTTCGTTTCTCTGTGTCTGAGCCACAGTTCCAAACCTGTCCCTGAAGCATATGCCTTCGGGATTATCCTTCAGTTTCTCTGCAGAGTATGCCTTCCGGGAGCATACATCAATTCATTGATTTGCCTTGTTAAATTTTTATTTTCAAGCATTTTGGATTAAATGTGGTCCATTAGGACTATGGCTAGTGGATACTGTATTATCTACGTTGTAAGACCAATACTGGCATAACTCAGCAGATGAGAGAGCATTCGAACATGATACTGGTGTTTTACTGATGGGTGAGGATTGGAAACTGTCAACAGTTGGAGGATAGACACAGTTGTCATCCAGGTTCCAGTCTATTACTGTTTGTACGAAAAAAGAATGTTTAAAAGGTTTGGTTTTTGCTGGTTTTATACAGAAACATCTAGAATCATTTGTGACCTGCTTTTCGAGAATGGTACTTGTTAGACAGCCTTCTACTTTGCACGTGCGAACAGCTCTTCTTGGACATTTAGGTGTCAAGAGTTCATGAGGAGTGATGATGGGAATCAACCCCCTCAACCATCTTGAATAAGAATGTTAATAACTGTTGTTTACACCTTTCTTGTAATGGTGTTAGTTCGTGGTCGTGCAGCATCTGGGTTACATCCTGGGCTTCTGCTCCTTTGGTCACCAGTGATGACGCTTGCTGCTTGTCTTTCTTTGAGTTATTTCTAACTGGTCGGTGTCTGATTGGAGGTACAGCGTTGTACTCAACTATGGATTGTACACGTGTTAGATAGGTATTCTTCATGCATGTTAGACAGTTCCTTAGTTTCCTCGAAGGAAACCAAATGTAGCTTTATCTTTGCTTGTGATTTTGCCTATGTCGGCTGTCCATTTATCTTCAGCAAATTGGACACCGAGATACAGGTTATTTGTGACCTGTTGCAGGATGTGTTGCCAAGGCTGGAGTGCTGTGACTTGTTTTTTATACTTAGCATGTAACATTTCTTTGCGTTAAACTGCATGCCCCAGTCTGATGCTTCAATGCCCTGTTGCAGAATAGAGTGGTGATTTTATCTCACAATATATCTGGCAGTCCTTCACAAACAGTCTGATCTGCGATCTGGCTCTGCTGGGCAGGTCGCTTATATAGAAATAGGAGAGGTCCCAAGACAGTGCCTTGAGGGACAGCAGATATCAGTTTCCTCTAATGATTCCCCATCAAGGACAGCATGCGCTTAGTGAGAAATCATGATAGCAATTGATGGGTGGTGTCATAACGCTCAAGTTTGTATAAGTTTGTATAGAAGATTGTCATGTGGGAACGTGTCGAAGGCCTTTGAAAAGTCTAGGATGCCGATGTCAACGTGTGCCCCTGCATCGTAGGATTTGAGCAGATCCTGAGATGCGATGAACAACTGGGTTTTACATGAATAACCGGAATGGAAACGATTGTTCAGGTTCGTCAGTATGGTTTTTCCCTCAAGATGGTCGGGCATCTGCTTGCATATGATGTTCTAGTAGCTTGGATGTCATATATTAATATGGGATTAGTTGGTTTTTAACTGCTATTTCGAAACTGGAGCAATTTCATTGTGAATCGAGTGTTTCGCTGATTTAGAAAATAGCCACTTATTTGACAACCCATGAATATTTTAATAACTATGTAAATGAAATGGATAATGACAAAGCTATCAGTCACATTGTATTGATTTGGAGGACCAGGTTTTAATGTCCTTGTAATATTACTAACATGAATCTTAATGAAAATCGTGTTATCGAATAATATTTTATTTGATTGAAAGTTGTTACAACCATTTCAAAAGTCGTATCATAGAAAGACATTTTAATTAATAGCACTGATTTTCTCATGTCAATCTATTGTAGTTTGAGATTATAAATACAGTTGCTCTTACAAATAATAGCGGAATCTGATGTTTACACAAACAATATCCACAGACTTGACAAGTCTTGGCAGGTCAGTTATGAATATGCATATTTCAGACAGTCATCCTCGTAAAAATACATGATGCGAAAATTATGAACCATATATACGAACATGCAGTCATTGTCTATATGTCTGTTTGTCTGTTACATTGGCACAAGATGCTAACCCCGTTGAGATTATGTACACTAAGACACACATGATCTTATATAAGTATTATAAGGTACATGAAAGTTGCCGAGGGCTAGCAACTTCTCACTACACCACTCGCCACCCCAACCCCACCCCTATTTACTACAAGTAAGTCACCATTAACCATTTAACACTCATACCATCCAAAACGGCTTCCGCAGTGGTCTTGAGAAATGCCAATTTGCAGACCAAGAGAAGACAATTTTTGAAAATTTACAACTGGAATTCCAGTGGTAAAATTCAAAAATAGTTTTCTCTTCTGCTAATGGACATTTTCTATCAGAAAATGGTTATTTTCTTGATTAAATTTGAGGGTTAAAGGGTTAACTACATAATGGTTGTCTAATTAATAAATTATTGAAGACTTTGTAGTATAGCCTATAATAAGTCCATCTTTCCCCAAGACACAGTCATCAGCGTACAGTGTGCTAACAGCAGCTACCACGAGCCAAATACTTAAATATAGATCATATAGCTCATGACATCAAAACCATAGATATATTTCAAATTTAAATAAAAAGATTGCCACAATTATTTTAAAAGTATAGATATAAGTGAAATAACAATATGTTTTCAATTATGTACCTGTGTTGCATATTTGTGACTCTGACTCTAATAATGGTGCTAAGATTTTCTGAAAGAAACAGCAACTCATTAATTGTTCTGATTTATCATAGTGTAATGACAACAGAGATCACACTGTACCTACATTCAATTTTCTACATATTTCATTGCTTCCACAATCCCCCCCCCCCAATATGCTTTCTAGATGTTGCTTTGTAAACCATGTTCTTTGCTAATTTCAATTTTTAAATTAATTTATCTATGCTAGAATGAGATTTATTGCTTGCTAAGCAGAAAGTGAGACATTTTTCCGACAACATTGTCAACGTTAATGTTTTGAGCTTAGTAAACTTATTCAGCTTGCAATTTAGGATTGGATAATCATATTTAAGGTTAGATACATGGTTACCCATACCACTAAGAATGGAGGATTCCAGTTTATCCATCAATCATATCACGTCATAATAAACTACGTGACGTGTAAGATGATGTCATAATCAATTACGTTATGAATGACTTAGTTAAGCTCGTCACGAACGCTTAATTGACGACGGACTACGCGTTGTTGTACGAATTGTGTGTACTATTTAATAAACATGCTTTTAACTATTTTGAAACTAATGTGATTGAGCCCAGTCATATTAGTTTCAGAATATTCGACAGGTTGCCTGTATAGTTTTCTGGAAATTGATAATCAGGGAGTTCATGGATCGATCGATCCCAACGTATCTGGCATTGTCCGCCCACTACCAAGCTCCCATCCCTTACTGCCTGATCTGTATACACTCTGAAATTGGCATGCATGTTCGAGACCCCACGGGTAAGCTTCCACCGTATCTGAGTGGACTGGGCTAATGTGCTAGCCATCTTCGCCCAATTTACTTGCCATTTCCGCCCAATTTACTTGCCGTCACTGCCCACTGAACTGGCCATGCCCGCCCACTACTAGTGTCACTACCGCACGTTTTTTTTAACCTGGCGGACTTGTTGAAGGGCGGAGATGCCAAAGTGATCCCAACACGGGTGAAGTGTGCGTGGCGACCGTGGCGCTTACTCAAAGATGGGCGGGGCGTAGCTAAAAGTGGATTCCTCCATTAACACAATGACATTGATGTCACAAGATCAATGGTCGAGGTCACTGTGACCTTGAAACTGTTTTTTCTAAATTTGTTCCTTGTTTTGTCCTGTGAATTTAAAAACAATCCACATTGATATTCTACAACCCAGACGACAGCACGGTGACATTAGGTTTAAGAGCAAGACCATTATAACCGTTGTAAAAACTACTTTATAGGTTTACATTTTTGCTTCGAATTGAGATAACATACTCGAGTGCTGAAATAGTTAAAAATGTTCTTACATACATTTGATGTATTCCCATAGAAGTCTCTAACTGTACTATCTGCATTCATCAGTGATTTAGAAAAACTGTAAGAAGAAAAAGGCCTTTGTTATAATAATAATAATAATAATAATAATAATAATAATAATAATAATAATAATAATAATAAATATAGCCGCAAGCGGCGATGCACCCAGGGGCCAAGCGGCTAGCATCCTGGTTGCTAAGACGAGAACCTTATCTGAGCCAGCTCTTATAGGTGGCTTAGAGCCTAAATAGCCTCTTAGATTTGATCAAGTTGGATTAATGCTGTCAGTTTTATGGAATTATGTGACGGTTACAGTAGGGATCTTCTTTATCGGACCAGTATACCCATCATTGAATATGGATTTGAAAAACAAACAATCGTGTGTTAACAACGGCAGTAAAAATAATATATATGAAATAGGCCCAGTTCTTCTTGAGAAGAAGACAATTCAATTCTCCAATTGCTTTAGTATTGGCAATTTTGGTGGGAAAACAATCCAAGATGGCGGCCAAACCGTTCGTCCGACAGTATTGAAAGTGGCAAATTTGGAATCAGAAGACCCAAAACGTTATGTAAAATCAATTTCGGCTTCAAATTTCAAAAAAATAAAAAAATTCAAAATGGCCGCCAATCACGCTGAATTTTTATTGGCCGATGGCGGCCAGGTTCTTGGACGTATCAATTTCTCTTGAACAAACTCTAATGCCTCTCAATCCCTAATCATATCAGCCAAATTTCGGCCCGATCTGTTCAGCGGCTCTGGAAAAGTCGTTTTCACGAAAACTAGGTCATTCAAGATGGCCACCCAATTTCTCGGCCAATCAAATTCCCTTGAACAAACTTGGTTCAGCCGATGCCCTAGATGAGTGTTGAATCAATCAGCCAAGTGGTTTCGGAGGAGATTTTTAAAAACGTTTCCCGAAATACTACAAAATCCAAATTGGCCACTGGCCTAATAGGCCGGCCAGCGTTGTTTGAACAAAATCTGATCTCTATTACCTAACGATGCCTCCTGCAAAATATAATTGAAATCCACCCAGTGGTTTCCGAGGAGAAGGCATTTTAAATTTCCGATTGCTTTACTATGGGGAATTTGGCGGGAAATGAATCCAAGATGGCGGCCAAACCGTTAATCCGACAGATTCGAAAATGCCAGATTTTAATTTCTCGACCCCCAAAACCTCTATGTGACCAATTTGGGCTTAAAATTCCATCAAATAAAAAATTCAATATTTCCACTAGACGGCTTGATTCTGATTGGTCCATACGCAAATCCGTGTTTTTCGAGCTATCGGCTTCTCTTGAACAAACTTTTATGAGACCCACTCTCCGATGATTTTCACCAAATTTCCGCTCATTCCCTTCAGTGGTTCTGGAGAAGATTTTTTAAAACACGGGAAAATTTTCCGGAAATCCAAGATGGCCGCCAACCTATCTCGAAAATCATATCCATTAACACGGGAAAACTGTGCTCTAATAAGGCCCTCTTGCCATGCAAAGCTTGAATTTCATCGGCATTTCTGTCTTTGCGCTATTCGCGAACAAATAAAAGCACTGAATAGAAATAAAAAAATAAACAGAACGAAAACAATACGGTGCCAAGCACCAGCTTGGCCCCCTAATAATAATAATAATAATAATAATTTATAATAATAATAATAATAATAATAATAATAATAATAATAACTAGAATTTTAGTGATGCACCGCATCACAAAGCCCCACCCCGCCGAACGAATGCAATAATCTTGAAGTGTGAGCCATGAATTCCTACTACAAGTAGAATGCATCTATACACCAAGATTGGTTAATGTATACACACCACTAAAAGCTATAAATCTAAACCACAGACAAGAATTCTATATCTTACTCAGTGAACCACTCACAGTAGGTAAGTGCTTTTGATATGGCGCACAATAGTAAACTTAGAATTCATCGATACACCAAGTTTGGGTACTGTATAAAAATCACTTGAAACTACAGCCTGGATAATAATTATCTTTGATGTTTAGTGAATCATGAAAAGTAGGTCACGCCGACCTACATTTGATGCATGGCGCACCTGTAGGCCATGGTGTATCCATATACCAAGCTTGGTTACTGTATTGATCTGTTCGCCTCAAACTCCAAGCAATCATAAACTCGTAATCTGGAGGCGTGTACTAAATCTAGTGACTGATTCTGTGTATGTGTATTCCGGTATGTATTTGGTGACCCTGTGACCAAGATATTTGTTGCTTTGTCCTGAAACGCATAAAATTTCTACCCACCTCTAATATGAATGGGTGTGCAAAATGTGCTTATTCTACATACTTGCGTTCACTATCTATGGCTAAAAATGTATTTCGGGATGCACTTAGTGACCCCGTGACCCAGATATTTGAACATTTGACGTGTTGTATTTCTAGCCAACCACAATGTGGATGTATGTTAGAGATTTGGTGATTATACCTTTTTGCATTTCCAAGTTATTGACGAAAATGTGTATTCCGGCATGTACTAAGTGACCCTGTGACCTCAAAATATAAATGTACGTGCCAAATTTTGTGATTCTACCTCATAGGATTCCCGAGATATTCCTGAGATAAACACACAGACACGCACGCACGCACGCACGCACGCACGCACGCATGTGACTTGGCAAACTAATTGATCAAATGGGGAAATGCTTGATATAGTGAATTCATTAATTAGTACTTTTATATGTATAGACAATTTACCTTTGCACATTGTTATTTAGACTGTGATAATCAACACGTATGCGTGGAATGCTGTATTGGTGGACAGATTTATAGGCAAGGTTTGCTAAGTAAATGAAGAAAATACCGAAAAATAATATTATATTGCAATCTAAATTTAAAATCATATGATTAGCATCATTGTAATAATTAGAAAAAAATTGATTACTTAGCATTTAATGGAATTACTAAATTCACTTGATGTGTATTCCTGGATGCACTTAGTGACCGCTACCTAAACATTTTACCCTTTGCACACTGAAACCTCAACTCTCTCTCTCTCTCTCTCTCTCTCTCTCTCTCTCTCTCTCTCTCTCTCTCTCTCTCTCTCTCTCTCTCTCTCTCTCTCTCTCGCTCGCGAACCACAATATGACTGTGTGTGCCAAATTTGGTGATTTTTCCTTCTTGTGTTCTCAGTTTTTGGTAAAAAATATGCGTTCCTAGCGATCAACATTGTCTGTCCCCTTCTTGTCAACGCAACTCCTACAGTTTAGTTACAAGTTTGCTGAAACTTGGTACAGCTAATCATTACCACATGAAGATGTGCATGTCCTCTCCGAATGCCTGTATGCCCGCCCGTCTGTTCAGAATGTCCGTCCGGATGTCTGCCTTCCCGTTACTGGCAACCATTTCTTATCAATGCAACTTCTCCTACAGTTTGGTTGCGATTCTTTTTAAACTTCGTAAGTGTCATCATTAAAGGGATGCTAATGTCATCTCAAATGTTATACTGCACCGATAGATTATGGTGTATAGATTCCAGATCATTCATATCCTGTCACATTCCCGTTTCTGTATCACAATTATCTGCTTTGTAATATCGCGTAAATGTTGAACAGTGATCGCCACCATTTTGTCTCCTCATGCGATAGTGTGTGATGTAATGTAAGTGCCCATGCATTGCATTCTTTATTATATAATACTCATTTCGTTGAATATTTTGAAACCAATTTGACTGGAAGTTGTTGCTGCCTATGGCAGCAACAACTTCCAGTCAAATTAGTTTCAAAATATTCAACCGCTTACCTGTATGATTGCTTTTATACCACACTGCCAAACTATAGCTGGCGCCTCTATGACAGGGCTATATCCCGAGGCAGGCACGCTAGGATTTTTCTGATTGGTTGAAAAGTAAATCATGACAGCCATCGTAGGCTGTATAAATGTAGCAACATTTAGCGACTAAAAGCCTGAATATCTTTCTTTAGCGTCATGATGAAAAGCTTAACATTACCTGCATAGTTTATGACTGGCATATTAGATCACCTGAATAGCTATAAAGAGTTCAGATTAGTTATCCTTTAACACCTGAAGATGTGCATGTGCTATCTGTATGGCTGTACATCTATCCATCTGTCCAGAATGTCTGTCCATCCATCTCTGATAACCATTTCTTGTCAACGCAACTCATCGAGTTCCCAATAGACTAATGTGAAATGCCGTGCACAGTATTAGTATGATGTGCAGATGTGCATGTGCTTTATAGCGCCCGAAACTTATTCATTACGGAGTAAATATTTTGAAACTGATGCATAACTTCAGAATGTCTGCATGGATTCATGAACAATTTCTTTATCATCTGATTCTTTTATGTACTACTGGTGGGGTGATATACCGATCAGCATCTCCATCATTCCATCTGCCCGCCCGTCTGTCTGTCTGTCCATTTGTCTGTAATCATGTCTTGTCAAGGCAACTCCTACAGTTTAGTTGCGGTTCCTGTGAAATGGTACCAGTACCACCACCTGAAGATGTACATGTGGTTTTTTCCCGGCAAAATCCATCCGTATTTGACTGAGTTATCGCCCCTGAGACACGTACAATTGATCAAAGATTAGTTTTGAAGCTATGCTCGGGCATAATCGTTGAACGGAATTGAACTTACACTTGCAAATCCTTCTCAGTGGATATATTAAGGCGAGATGCAGTGTCATGATTTAATTTTTCATTGATTAGTTTTTTCTAAAATATTGTCCTTTACAATTAACGTTATGTCAACTCTTGATGTATGTTTATCTGAAACGGTTTGAATCCAGGATTGGGATGGGGTGCGGGATATGCCGTCTTCTGATGGCTCTTGTTTTTAGTATTTGACGCTTTGGCATGTAACTTAGCAAATTTCGAGCCATCCACAATATGAATGGATTGTCAAATGTGGTTATTCTGCCTTCTTGTACTGCCACGCTATGGTCAAAATATATATTCCGGCGTGAATCTAGTGGCCCAGTGACCTATATATATGACTATGATCTGAAACTTCAAACCTCTCTAGCAAGTAGTGTGATTGTATGTCACAAATTTGGTTATTCTTCATTTATTTGCATTCATGACTTATTGCCAAAATGTGTATTTTTGTATAAGGCTAATGACCCTGTTACCTAGATATTTGGCATCTTGACCTGAAACTCAAACGATTCGAAGCTAGTCATAATATGGATGGATGTACCAAATTTGGTCCTTCCACCCTCTTGCCTTGCCGAGTTATGGCCAGAAATGTGTATTTCAGTATGAACCTAGTGACCACGTGACTTAGTTATTTTACCGTTTGACTTGAAACCTTAACTCTTTCTAGCCAGTCTCAATATGATCGAGCAAAGTTGGTGACTCTACTTTCTTGCATTCTGGAAGTAATGTTACGGGCAAACGGACAGACATACGGCCCCATCCATAGTACTGGATCCCCTACTGGCTTCCAGTGTCATGCGTAACTACCTGATTAATCTAATATGATTTGCCTCTTTTGATTGCTTTGTCTAACTTGTTTCTGTATTCCTCATGACTAGAATACG
>CM067370.1:77509811-77603811 GCA_034401795.1 Chaetoderma sp. LZ-2023a
ATCTCTTGCAACATTTCGGACCTGAAGGCCTCCATATCCACCGCGGATGAGGCCTTCTTCTTACCCTTCTTACTACCCTCCTTCTTCTTCTTCCTCGCTTCCTCCATCCCCTTCTCCCTCGCCTGCAATGAGAGAAAATCAGACATTAGATCTCCCCCCCACTGCTTACATACATCGCACTTCAGCAACGGTCCACAGGGACTGCAGCTGAAGCACAAGTGCGGTACGAATCTATTCTTCAGAAACCTCCCGCAAGACGGGCAACCAGGTCTCTGAAACAGGACAAAGGACAAGGACAATGAGCAAGATAGTTAAGGTTAGCGAACTCAAAACCAACTAAAAAGAGAGGGACAGGATCCTCAAGACCGCAAGTCAAGAAGAACCAGCCTTGGACAAAACGTTAAATGTTAATAAAGGCCAAGGCCGATTATGACGTCATCAATCCCGTGACAAAAATAATCGATCCGCAACAAGCACCAAGTGCAAGAACGAATTGTATAAGTAACCGGAACATTCCCGTTGAATTGGCATTTCGAGTACACAACAATCAGATATATAGAGATAACTCCTTCCAATTCTAGCATTGGCAAAAAAGGAAATTATCTCCCCTTTTGTTTATCAATAATTAGATACCTGACACCTTGTACAGACAAACCATCCAACGTGATGAACCGGAGAACTCCACCATAGTACGCCTCTACATTCTCTCCACCGAAGGGGAAGGAATTGGATCAAGAGGGCAAAGTGAGAAGACCTTTATAACAAGCCTCCAACTCACTGAACATAGATTTTTTTTGGTTAGATAACCTAACAGTATTAGTAGGAAATGGAACCGTGGTGGAGAGAAACATATCCTCTTGTGCCGAGAAGTCCATCAAAGCTTCTACGTGATACCTGTGGACAAAAACACAAAGAGAAATGAGACTTATGAAGCACCATGTTGTAAAAAACCAACTCAAACAGGCGCTAATCACGGTAAGCGCGAGTCCCGGAAACACATTAAACCGGGACAAAACACGCTAGCATATCAAAGAAATCACCTGATAAAGAGATCCAGCTCCTTCCAAAGGTGAGTCCTCTCTTTCCGACATGACACGAACGTACAACAACCGTCAAATAAGTGAAAAACAAGGTAAACGCGCAGAAAATGTAGAGTAGCACAAACCGCATGTAACCCGTAGCCAATAAATGAGCAAAGAGGAAGTAGTAGTCGGCGCATGCGCGGTGGTGGGGCGAGCATCCGCCGGACTACCTCTGACTCCCTGCCCAGTAGGGGCACCTAACTGTTTTTAATCTGAGTGTTTTATTGAGTGAAAGCCGATATTTAGCAATATCAAAAGTATTAGGGAGGTAAGTATACTCTTGATGTGAAAACACGATTTCTAAAATTGTGTCATGATTACCATTGTCCTTTGACACCCAACATCAAAATGGCTCTTTGGACCCACAGGGAAGAACCTGCATACCAGGTCACAGAGCATCAATTTAGTAAGCTCAAGATAGAATGTGGAAATGAAGTTTCCACAACTTGGTCAGTACAGTATTGAACTTTGACATTTTGACTTCCAAGCCTAGAGAGGTGGGCTAAAAATGTAGAGACTTTTAGCAACTAGAAAGAGTTTTCAACATACGATAATAAAACCAACAAACAACAAACCTCATCTGGATTGCCCTTGGGTTCTTTTGCATAAGTCTGTGCTCTCACTGGGTTTGAATAGTCTGCACCAGCCTCCAGTTTGCCTTTTACTTGCTGAAATGGGACATATAGAGTACATGACAAGCAACTCTCATCCATTAAATATGATGATTATACCAGCATGGCTAAATCACAGCAACCAAATGGGCAAGTTGTTGAACATTTTGAAATTAATTTGGCTTGAAGATGTTACTGCAACAACTTTGTCACATTAATTCAAAATATTTTTCCCATTACACCTAAATTAAAGAATCTGTTGCAGCTGATCCATAATGGTAAATGCAGAGAACAAGCCAACCTTATTTAAACACCACCTCCATATCAAACTAGAAATATGCTTCAGGAACATGTTCCAAAATCAATATGAGAAAAGCTTCAGTTAGATTCTGCACGTTCCAGAATCAACATCAGAAAAGCTTCAGTTAGATTCTGCACGTTCCAGAATCAACAGGAGAAAAGCTTCAGTTAGATTCTGCATGTTCCAGAATCAACATGAGAAAAGCTTCAGTTAGATTCTGCACGTTCCAGAATCAACATCAGAAAAGCTTCAGTTAGATTCTGCACGTTACAGAATCACCATGAGAAAAGCTTCAGTTAGATTCTGCACGTTCCAGAATCAACATCAGAAAAGCTTCAGTTAGATTCTGCACGTTCCAGAATCAACATCAGAAAAGCTTCAGTTAGATTCTGCACGTTCCAGAATCAAAATGAGGAAAGCTTCAGTTAGATTCTGCATGTTCCAGAATCAACATGAGAAAAGCTTCAGTTAGATTCTGCACGTTCCAGAATCAACATCAGAAAAGCTTCAGTTAGATTCTGCACGTTACAGAATCACCATGAGAAAAGCTTCAGTTAGATTCTGCACGTTCCAGAATCAACATCAGAAAAGCTTCAGTTAGATTCTGCACGTTCCAGAATCAACATCAGAAAAGCTTCAGTTAGACTCTGCACGTTCCAGAATCAACATGAGGAAAGCTTCAGTTAGATTCTGCACGTTCCAGAATCAACATCAGAAAAGCTTCAGTTAGATTCTGCATGTTCCAGAATCACCATGAGAAAAGCTTCAGTTAGATTCTGCACGTTCCAGGATCAACATCAGAAAAGCTTCAGTTAGATTCTGCACGTTCCAGAATCACCATGAGAAAAGCTTCAGTTAGATTCTGCACGTTCCAGGATCAACATCAGAAAAGCTTCAGTTAGATTCTGCACGTTCCAGAATCACCATGAGAAAAGCTTCAGTTAGATTCGGCACGTTCCAGAATCAACAGGAGAAAAGTTTGAGTTAGACTCTGCACGTTCCGGAATCAACATGAGAAAAGCTTCAGTTAGATTCTGCATGCTCCAGAATCAACACGAGATAAGCTTCAGTTAGATTCTGCATGCTCCAGAATCAAGATGAGAAAAGCTTCAGTTAGATTCTGCACGTTCCAGAATCAACATCAGAAAAGCTTCAGTTAGATTCTGCATGCTTCAAAATCAACAGGAGAAAAGCTTCAGTTAGATTCTGCATGCTCCAGAATCAACAGGAGAAAAGCTTCAGTTAGATTCTGCACATTCCAGAATCAACATGAAAAAAGCTTCAGTTAGATTCAGCAAAGTTGGTTTAACCCTCTAATGGTCAAGCCGGTCAGAACCAACCACTGCTGCGTCCATTTGTAGACCAAAAGAAGACTATTTAAAAAATTCACAACTGTCAGTCGTTTCAATGGCACAATTTTTCCACGGACCTCTCCAATTCTATACTTTGTACCGATCAGTCAAAGCTGAGCGGAGCCATCACACAGTGATTTTCAAGATAACACCATCATGGTGATCATGGATATTGCATATGATCCAACTTTGACAAGCACACTCCAGTTATCCCCTCAATATTGGTTCACTCCGAATAATGCTACGTTTATTTCACTAGAAAGCTATATTATACACTACCTTTTTAGCATTCTCTTCACTTGAGTTCAAATCATACATGAAAGCAAAGTCCATCTCCGGAACATCATTCTGCCTCCCCCAGAGACATGTGAGCACCTGGCGGCCATCTTTTTCACTCATGCGGCAATGCTCGCCTGCATGAGACAAACAGATATATCATTAACTTTTGTCATCCTGAACAAACTCCCTCTAATAATTACTTTTAAAGCGCTAACTAAACAAGACAAATAGCCATTACAACCTTTGTATCCGAGGGCAAAATAAGACATATAGCCTACACATGACATATAACCATTACAACCCTTGTATCTGAGGGCTACACATGACATATAACCATAACAACCCTTGTATCTGGGGGCAAAATAAGACATATAGTTATTGTAACACTTGTATCGGAGTTCCCTAACAAGACAAATAGCCAGTACAACTATTGTATCTGAGGGCTACACAAGACATATAGCTATCACAGCACTTGTATCTGAGGGCTACACAAGAAAGACATATAGTCATTACAATACTTGTATATGAGGGCTACACAAGACAAATAGCAATTACAGTATTTGCATCAGAGATCTAAACATGACAAATAGTCATTATAGCATTTGTATGAGGTTTAAACAGCGTACTAGATAGTCATTAGAACGCATGCACCAGAGGGTTAAACAAACAAAAATAAACAGACATAATAATAGCAGTTGCATCACAGGCTACACAGTAGATAGTCACCATAGCATTTACATTATATAGGGCTACAAAGTAGATAGTCTTTAGAAAGATTGAATAAGAGGATTAAACAAGGTAGATGGCCATTATAGACATTATATACATTTCAAGACCTATATATGCTACAGACTACAGAGGTAATATAGATTTCTGGTACGTGTACACCATGGTGAGTCACCAAGACCAAGAGCAGGTGTGCTGCTGGCCACAGCAGAAGAAAAATGTTCATCGAATAGTCAAATAGAAAATCTGCTAAGAGACTGTATATATATATATATATATTTCTTGTGACTTTTGAGCATCACCTGATTGTAATGTGACCAAATAATTGCCGATTCAAAAAAGCATCCGCTTTTGTTTCTACGAGAATTCTTAATACTTACCAGATGTACTATTATGATAATGTCTATTATCTAGTCTAGCTCAAAATAAACAATTAAAACTCCGCACTCTCCTGGTCCTGCCCATACTGTGTCCGGGAATACCATAGCCGCAGGTACCGAGTCTATTCCCAATCACAGTCAGATTCGTCTTATATTTGCCTTGGCAAACTGCGAAAGCAGCTCAGCCTCACCTCAGCGGGGCGGCTGAGGCAGGGCCATAGTACATCTGGTAAGTATTAAGAATTCTCGTAGAAACAAAAGCGGATGCTTTTTTGATTCTACTTCAAATAATACTTACCAGATGTACTATTATGATAAACTCCGGATTTCGACAGCCAGGAAATGCCGGTGGGAGGAGGTGAGGCTCGAACCAGCACTCATCAACCATCCAACAGAGAAGGTTGTGAAGAGACTAAAACCCTGGCATACGCTTGGGTTCTGCTATCTGACTCATAGAGTGCTAAACTTCCATGGTCTAGACCGCGCTCCCCCCCCTCTTTTGTCCGCACAAAACCAGAGGGATGTCCATGGGGATGCAACACCCACCAGACCCGTGTCAGCCCCAAGTCTCAGCTAGGGCAGTCCAGTAGAGTGCAAAGAAGCTACTACAACTTCAAATCTTTGAAAAAACTATCAGTATATCGATTAGATTTTCAAATTGGAATGAGTCTCATGTCTGTATGAGAGGATAAATATACTCTTGTACCAGACTATTCACTTACTCAGTCTGGTATTTCGACTGGAAGTAAATATATTTATAGTCACTTAATTAATGTAAACACTCACCATTTTTGAGTGGTCGATCTGTTATTGATCATCACAGGAGCTAGGCCCAATCCACGGTCGTACTCAGTCATGTGCATAGCGCTTGGTCAGTGTAGGCGGAAGGCTTTTGTGATGTGTGCGAAGTAGTGGTCGGACGTGGCTTAGTTTAGGTTCGACAGATTGGCGACGGCTACTGGATTAAGTGTGCTGGAGATGTCTCGAAGGTAGAAATCAGTGAATGACGACTCGGCATGCCATTGTGCTACAGACATCACCTGCTCTAAAGAGACACCCTTATAAAGGGCCGATGATGCTGCTAGTGCTCGGACCTCATGGGCATTCGCACGATCAATCTGCTTTCCTGTAGCGATCTTGTGCGACATCTGAATAGCGTCAACTATCCAACGAGAAATAGTATCTTTCGAAGCACGTAAATGGGGAGCTTTGAGACATAACCACAGAGATTTCGGGTCGTCTCTCCACTCAGAAGTACGTTTCTTATACATCTTTAGACATCTGACAGGACACCAAGCACAAGAATTTGGGTCATGTCTAGTTAAACTTGGCAAATTGATCGGCTGTCCTGGATATTTAAGTGACTGATTCTTTGCCAGGAAACAAAGACGTGGAAGTAATCTTAAACCTTCACCCGTGACGACAAAACGGTCTTGTTCGGCAGAAAGCGCATGAATCTCGCTTCTCCTTCTCGCCGACGCAGCTGCAACCAAGAAAACTGATTTAATAGTTAACAGTTTAATGTCAATAGATCTAATCGGTTCAAAGGGAGCATGCCCTAAAACCTGTAGAACAAGAGATAGATTCCATGATGGGATAGGAATTGGCTGTCTAGGTCGCAGATTGCTCATTCCTTTGATAACTTCATTCAAGGTGTCATTCTCCGCTCCCCCAATGGTGAGACTAGGAATGACAGAAGCTAATGCAGACTTATATGCTGCTAGGGTAGAAGGTACAAGTTTGTCAACTTCGTATAAATGACAGATAAAATCTGCTACGTGTTGAACAGATGCAGAAAAGGGATCAATATCTCTTCTCTCACACCACTGTGCAAATTTGTTGATTCTATAATTATATGTTTTTGTGGTTGAAACTCTTCTGGCCGAAGCAACAAACTTCGCTGCTTGCTCAGAAAAGCCACCCTCAATTGCACGCTGCTTGACAACATCCATGCAGTCAATTTGAACATTTCTGGTCTGTCGTGAAGGTACAGACCCTTGTTCTGAGAGATTACATCTCTTGTGTCTGGAAGAGGGATTGGACTGCAGACCAGAAGGTCCAGCAGATCCGTAAACCATGATCGGCCTGGCCAATAAGGAGCGATCAGTAGTACTTGGCACATCCCCTCTCTTATCTTTGCCAGAACTTTCGGGATGAGAATTGTTGGAGGATACGCATACGCGTACATTCCCTTCCAACTTATCGCCAGTGCGTCTACTGCTAGAGCTAACGGGTCCGGGATCGGTGACACCTACGTGACCATCTTTGCGTTTTTCTTCATTGCAAATAGGTCGACATTTGGCTTGCCCCATTGTTTGAATAGAACCTCCGCTACCACTTGGTTGAGCTGCCATTCCGTCGGACGACAAACCGTCCTTCGACTGAGAGCATCCGCTAAGATGTTCAATCTTCCTGGAATGTGTGCTGCCCGAAGAATAATATTCCTCTCTTGGCACCACAGCAGAAGGTTCCAAACCATCATACACAACTCCGGTGATCTTGTCCCGCCCTGGCGGTTCAAATAAGACACCACTGTTGAGTTGTCTGTCCTTACTAGGACAATTTTGTCTTGAACTAGACTCTCGAACTTCTGCAGTGCTAATACCACCGCTAATAGCTCGAGCACATTGATATGTTTCTGCGCATTGGTCCGATCCCATTCCCCTGACACTGACTGATTGTCCAATACCGCTCCCCAACCTGTCAATGATGCATCCGTGAATATGGACATCTGAGGTTGAGGAGGTTGTAGAGGAACACCTCGCAGGAGATTCTGTTCTGACAACCACCACTGAAGGTGGAATATCAATGGTTCTTTTACTGGTATTCTCAGAGATAACGGATCTGTTCTCTGTGACCAGAACGACATCAAATACATCTGAATCGGCCTGCGCCTGAGCGCCGCATATGGCACCACCTTCTCCAGAGATACTAGTAAACCGAGTATTCTGAGAAATTGACGCGCCGTCAGATAGGCTCCTAGAGAAACTGACTCCAATACTGCAATCAGGCTTCTGACTCTGCTCTCCGCCGGAAAAGCTACGCCGTCCCTGAGATTGAAAAAAATTCCCAGATAAACAAACTCCTGGGATGGAGTCAGTTCTGATTTCTCTAGATTCACAATCCATCCTAGCTTCTTCAATAAGTCTAGGACTACCTTCAGATTGCTGCGCAGAGTGACTGGATTCCCCGCCTTTAGCAGCCAGTCGTCTATGTAAGTGTGAACAGCTATGTTTCTCCTGCAAAGTAAAGAAGTCATGGCGAGAACCACCTTGGTGAAGACCCTCGGAGCCGTGGTCAGGCCGAATGGAAGAGCATTGAATTCCCAAACACTGTCTTGGAATGCAAACCGCAGGTACTTCTGAAAGGGAATTGACATTGGAATATGAAAATAAGCATCCTTCAGATCTATTGATACCGCCCACATGCCTTTCCTGAGCCCTGTCATCACCGCTGCTACCGTCTCCATCTGAAACCTGGGAGAAAGAATAAATTTGTTCAACGGTTTGAGATTGAGAATTGGTCTCCACCCTCCGGTACGCTTCGGAACTAGGAACATAATCGAATAGAAGCCCAGTGATGACTGATCGGCGACCAGGTGAATCGCCTTCTTCTGACGAAGCGATTCTATCTCTGACTGAATGGCAACTAGACGGTCTAATTCCCTTGGAATAGGAGTCCATATTGGAGTCGAGGTTAACGGAACTAACGATTGATGGATGAGCCAGTCCGGATCGTAGCCGTTTCTTATCCACTGACAGACTAAATAGTCGCGCACGACCTGTTCCCATTGGCTTAGGAATAGCTGAAGTCTGCCTCCGACGGAAGGAATCTGCACACAGTTGTCGGTCGAGATTAGCCGACAAGACGCTAAATCGCTTGGGTGAAGATTCTCGACTCCATTTGTTTCCAAAGCCGCCGGTATTGATTCCGCCGGAAACCCGTCAGGAACGAGCCCCACGGCCGCCCCGCGGCTTCTTGTGGTATGACGGTCCGGAACCGCCGCCACGACTATCCTTATGGTAGCCGCCACGGCCCGAACCGCCACCCTTCCTGTCGTCCTCATACGGCCTCTTACTAGAGGGCTTGTATGTGGACGAACGGCCAGGCCCTTGTGCTCCGGATGACCTATGGGCATCACGGGCAGAAGGACGGAAGGGCGATCTAAGACGCTGCCTCTGCTGCTCCTGTCGGTGTTGACGGTAGGACTGTTGCGGCTGAGTCCTCTTGGTCGACTTCCACGACTTGCCGACCACCTCTTGCTCCGCCACCATCGATGCAACTTTAGAAAGCGCTTGTCGTGCCGAGCCGCCGAACAAGCCTGGACCTATGAAAGGCGCGGAAGATAACGCTGCCCTCATTTCCGGTCCTGGTTCCACACAATCGAGAACCATTCTCCGTCGCTCTGCTAAAGTTCTTGTGATCACCCTGGCCAGGCAATCCTGAGACAGGCGCATGGTGTCCCGAACAACTCCGGGAGCAGCCTCTGGCACCTGTCCGCCTTCCGCCGTGCAGTCCAGCATACCCTGCAAGACGGTACACCCGTGCGACAGCGCAGCCATGGCTGCCCTAGCCGCATCCTCAATGAGCGTGAGCTCATTAAACGGGTCTTTGTTGGTCTGGGAAACCAATGGACGTGACCGCCCCTTGGCCTTCCCAGCCAACGGCCTATTCAGCGCCTCACGTTCCGCAACGGAAAGCCGTGGAACTCTGGCGTACTGATGATAGGCCTGCTCCGGAAAACGGACCCTACTCCTTATCCCCTTCGGGGCCTTGGGCAACGCATAGTCTGGCTGAACCAGACGATATGCCGCAACTTCCAACATGTCAGAAGTCTGCGTGTCCAAGGGGAGTGTAGGCATGGCCGAAGAGCCACTGGACAGAGCGCTAGCCGCACGCTCTGACATCCGCTCCATCGCCGGATCGCGCTGAGATCCTAGATCCGATGCCAACCCGAGACGATTGGTCATCCATCCAAGGACCTGCACCCATTCAGCTTCGGCGCAGAAAGCGGAATCGTCCATTAAAGAACTCCCGTTTTCATCCTCCCTCTCTCCCTTAGATGAGAGGGCCACCGACGATCCTTGCTGAACGCTACGATAAACGTCTCTGCCAGGACAGAGCGCATCCATAGCGCGACTACCAGCGGCACCAGTATCCAACGAACCGCCGGATACGGATTCTCCGCAGTCCATCGGCTCCAACACGGGATCCGGGACTACGACCGCCTCAATCACGGCTGGCACTGTCACTCCGATAGGAGCCGCGCCTAACGCCGTCGGGATAGCCGTCGGAACCGCAAACCACGGCTCCGCCGGCATATCCGGTTGCACAAATGACGGATGAAAAATGCCCGACGGAACGTCGACATCACCATCCGCCTGGCAAACCCGTACAAATCCCGAGGGAGACCCCTGGGACGTACTAGGCATTGCCGACATTGAAAGATCCGGCATGCCGGAATCTTCCATCAACAGGAACTCTTCCTCCTCTACCGACGGCTCTTGAGCCGAGGACAGAGAAGGGTCAGGTGCATGACCCTCAGCAGAACTAGCCGGACCACCTAATGGTTGCCCTGCACCAGCTTGCCTCACCGGGACCGTGGACTGTAATGAATCAAACATGGCCTTGAACTGGGCCGCCCATACGCCCAGTGCTGAATCCATCCTCTCATTCAGCCGACCTTCCAGTCCAACCAACGACGCTTGCTGCCGCTTCACTGCCTTATCCTTCTCTATACGCTCCAGCCTCGCCCGTCGATCCCTGTCAAACTCAGCCACCATTGGCGACGACCACTTGGCGCACACATCACACGGGCTTCCGACCTTACACTTCGCACACGCCACAGTGATGACCCAGATACTTCCGTTTCATGAACCTGTTGCACTTCTGGCACAACGTATCTGGGTTCTTCGGTTTCTGCGAACACAGAGAAGAATTAAAACGCTGCACATGACAAGTGATGACGAGCAATACGCACAATAGACTTGATAGTTGCAATACGCACAATAGACTTGATAGTTAAGATTTCTTAAACACATTAACTTCTCTTAAATTAATGATAACAAGTCTTAGGCAGGAAATATTTGAACTTTTTTGAGTGAAAAATTTTTTAAAAAACACAACTTAGCCTTTAACTAACGTTAAATAACCAAGAATAAATCGCCGATCACTACAAACACCCTCGACAACTAAGCGAGAGCTAATATCGGCGACAACAGAGTGCCTGGATACACCAAGGCAAGAACGACATAATTCATGGGCGCCGCCATCTTGGCCAAGGACGCATCCATCTTAGAGGAACCGAGTCGCAAGAGAAATTTAACCGAGTACCCGAATTAAAACTAAAAGTCAACGGGTACAGAAGCGACTCCAACAATGGCTAACATTATAAAAAATGTGCCAATTTAAGGAAATTTCAAACAGTCATTATGGCACGAATGTATAAATTCTAGATTGATACAACCTGCCCCTGTGATGATTTCCCGAGTTCCTCCATAAATCCAGCGATGTAAACGTCCAACACAACTGATTAACTGCTTAAATTGCAAAATTTGAGCACTCTAAAAAACACGACTTTGAAAAAGCGCAAAATAGACGAATCTGACTGTGATTGGGAATAGACTCGGTACCTGCGGCTATGGTATTCCCGGACACAGTATGGGCAGGACCAGGAGAGTGCGGAGTTTTAATTGTTTATTTTGAGCTAGACTAGATAATAGACATTATCATAATAGTACATCTGGTAAGTATTATTCGAAGTAGAAAGTGACTAACCACTTCTGCCATTTTTACATAAATGTTCATCTGTGCTAAGAATGTGTGCATTAACCTAAGCAAGCATACCAAACATGGAGTTTTCCCGGATTCTCAGCTGTTCATATGCAAGACGCTGCTCCATTTTCACATCTCCAGGCACCTGTTCCGATACTAGCATGTCTTTCATCTGCTGCCATACATCATGCTTCTTCTGATAGTCCTTCAAATCATTCAATGTCCTCTGTAGTGACCTATTAAAAACAGAAACAATGCTATATTTGCTTAAGCATTTTCCACTCTTCCACTTGCAGTTAAACATCAATTTTTTAAGATGATTGGTATTCATTTTGAAATCAGTGTTGCTGTAAGCTAGCGTATCATTGACTTTGCCATTGAAGTCAAGCCATTCACCAAGGAATTACAAAAATATAAATGTCTCAACCCTTTAGCCATTTCTGATATAGCGAATATTATGTCGAATAGTTGAATACTAAATTGGCACAGAGCTTTGTTGCCGAGGGTAGCAACAGTTTTCAGTCAAATTACTTTCAAAATATCCAACAACTTTCTTGCATAGCTGCTTGGAAATTGAGACACTAGAATTTCAAAGGTTAATTGTAGAAATAAACTGAAATTGAAAACTAAAATAAACATCAAAAGCATCAAAGTAAATTAGTTTTAAAATATCTAACATAATATTTCTTACATATTCTTAAATATTATAAAGAATTTTGTTGGATTCTGGTTTCTAATGTCGAAATGGTTAAACAATCATCTCACGGACAACCAGAAAGAAGTCACCAAAACAGTCCCGTTAGAAGCCTTTTGAGGCTTCAATGTGGCGCTGATACATTATAACAGGTAGTCATATGAACACCTGCATCCGAGCATCAACCTTCAAGGATCACAATTACTCGGTCACACGATACAGACATTGCGTGGCCAAGTTTGACTACACTTTCTTCAGGTCGCAGTGCTTGAAACCAACCTCAATGAGTCACTAATCAGCAGGACCTGTGACTAGTAAATTCTGCCAGCTCTAGTCATTGTTTTAGAATTTACTTGGCAGAATCAGCAATTGACCTTTCCAGTGTTTCCATCCATCATCTGACATCATAATCAACTATGTGATGTGTAGGATGATGTCATAATCAATGATGTCATGCCAGACGTAGATAAGCACTGCACAAATGCATAATTAGTGACGGACTATGCGTTGTTGTACGACTTGTATGTCTTTACTATTTAATAAGCATGCTGTTGAATATTTTGAAACTAATTTGACTGGGCGGCAACAGCACCCAGTTAGACTAATTTTAAAATATTCAACAGCTTAAATGTAGTTTTCTGGAAATTGATAGTCAGAGTGTTCAGGGATCGATCAATTCCAACACGGATGTGGTGTGGTTTGAGCTTAGCTATAGATGGGCAGGGCATAGATAAAACTGGAAAGCTTCATTATCTTTACACTTTAGTGATCAAGATTGATCACGAACATTTTTTTTTTACTTAGTAATTGTCCATTTGCAGGCCAAGCACAGAATTTTTTTTAATTTACCTTCGGAAAGACTGGCTTGGTTATTGAGCCAGTCATTACTCGTTAGTGATAAAATCTCAAAATTAGTCTTCTCTTGGCCTGCAAATGAATATCTCTCGATGTCAATCTACAGATAAAATAAGAAAATTTACCAAATTTCTTTTTCATGAGTGAGATGACATACTTACCTCCCTAACACTTGATATACTAGTATATCGGCTCTAAGTTCAATAATATCCAGAATTGTACAAAATTAGGTGCCCCTAATGGGCAGGTGGATGTACACAGTCATGCACATGTCAGACCCCACCTACCGCTCATGCGCATACTGGTACTTCGGTTACTAAATATTGGCTGACATAGAAGCAACTATTCAAATAACCAAAGGACCAGCCCTCCGTGGGGTGGAGAGGCCAGGATCCTGTTAGGGAGATAAGTATGTCATCTCACTCGAGAAAAAAAATTTGGTAAATTTTCTTATTTCACATCATGAGAACATACTTACCTCCCTAACACTCTTGATAAAAGCCATAATTTGAAAGTAAATTTGGCGGGAGGGAGGCCAGGTCCTGAAAACCAGCACACCCTCGAAGAGACTAGCTCTTTGAATTTTCAAGAGATTCAAAAACATCTGAAATTGTATCCGAAAACACAACCAGGAATAGAATTTTGCATCGGATAATCAACCGATGAAGAGAGATTGATCAAAAAGCAAATCCGCCAAACCTGAGTATTACTAGACATTGGAAAAAGAAGAATTGCTTCATTTTCAAAAAACTCTCTAAACGAACCACAATTAAGAGACATTAACCATCACCATATTAAAAATAAAAAATATGACACCATCACCAAGACAAAAAACAAAATGGTCACATATACTGACCTCTAATGTCATGGGCACGGCACTCATCTCTTCCCCCACCGGATGAAGAGAATTGTACCAGCTAATAGTAGGGATACCCTACCAACAAATGTGATATTTGTAAGGAGGAAAACTAATTACAAATACATACCTCTACATTATTTATTTTCTGAGGACCGAGACGGCGAGCGGGTTAGAAGTGTCACGAAGGTAATGGTCGGTAAAACTTGATTCACAGTGCCACTGGGCTACTGACATGTCTTCAATAGAAACACCATTTGCCCTGTAGGTGGGGCTTAGAATACACCTTCCGTATCCTCTGCGTGTCGTAAGAGGCGACTAAAGGAGGTAAGGGTGAGGTAACCCTGACAGAAACCTCGAGTGCTGAAGACGGAGGTTCCAGGCCGCAGGGCGCACTCTAATAAACCATGGATCCACGCACTTAACGCGTATGATCATGTCGATAGTCACTTACAGGACTGGCGGTATGATCAGCGAACGAAAAGAAGAAGAAACACCATTAAATAATGACATGGAAGTTACCGCACCACGGACACTATGAGCCTTGGCTCTATCTACTTGAATTCCAGTGGCTGTCTTATGACAGAATTGAATACATTCTACTATCCATCTGGAAATAGTGTCTCTTGACACCCTACCATGGGGTTCAATATATGACAACCATAGGGAACATGGGTCCATCCGCCAAACCCGAGTTCTTCTCTTGTACTTATATAAGAAGACAGGACACCATGCTTTAGCACCAGGATCATATCTGGTTAAGGCAGGTAAAATAATAGGCTGACCCGGATATTTTAAAGATTGATTCTTAGCCAAGAAATTCAATCTTGGTAGAAGCTTAAGGCCTTCACCTGTAACTATATAATGGTCAGGTTCAGCAGACAAGGCATGAATTTCACTCCAGTGTCTGGCTGATGCTGCCGCAACTAAAAATACAGTTTTAATTGTCAATAATGTTACAGATATAGCACTGAGTGGTTCAAAAGGTTTATCACTCAAAACTTAGAGAACCAGAGAAAGACTCCATGACGGTGTCAGTGGAGGATTTCTCAGTCTGAGATTGCCTATACCTTTAATAAGAGTATTTAAAACACTTATTTCATCACTTCCCCTCTTTGCCAAGCAATGGGTAACAGTCATTAATGCTGATTTGTATCCAGCAATAGAATTAGGCGTAAGACTATAGGCATCATACAAGTGACAGAGAAAATCAGCTACTACCTGAATAGATGCTTCCATCGGATTGATACATCTCTTTGAGCACCATTCTGCAAATCTGTTGATTCTATAATTATATGCTCTGGAGGTTGACCCCCTTCTGGCTCTGGCCATGAAACAGACTGCTTGCTCAGAAAAGCCCTCCTTAATCGCGGATTTTTTGACAACGTCCATAACGGATTGTTGTGAAGGGTCTTGCCCTGGAGGATAATCTTATCCATCAGAGGCAGAGGAACCGGATTGCAAACCAGAAGGTCCAGCAGATCCATAAACCATGATCAGCTTGGCCAATTCGGGGCGATCAGAAGCACTTGGCATTCCTCCTGCTGGATCTTCTGAAGAATCCTTGGAATCAGGATTGTTGGAGGGTATGCGTATGCATACATTGCCTTCCAACTGATAGCTACTGCATCTATTGCGATAGCGCTTGTATCTGGAATCGGAGAAACGTACGTCATCATCTTCGCATTCTGCTTCATTGTGAACCAATCTGTTGGGATTTCCCCAATGATTGAACAGGTGTTCCGCCACACATTGATTTAGTTGCCAATCCGTAGGCAGAATGCTCATCCTTCGGCTCAATGAGTTTGCTAACAGATTCAGCCTTCCAGGAATAGGAACTGCTTTCAAGGTGATCATATGATCCATGCACCAGCAAAGCAGCTTCCATGTCATCATACAGAGACTGGACGACTTCGTTCCGCCATGGCGGTTTATGTAACTCACTACCGTAGAGTTATCCGAACGTATCATCACAAATTTTCCCTCTACTTCTTTTAAGAAGTGTTCCAGGCCTAGAATTACAGCCCGTAATTCTAGCATGTTGATATGTTCCTTTAACTGTTCCAGATTCCAAAGCCCTGATATAGTGGCTTCTTCCAGGCAAGCTCCCCATCCCTCCATCGATGCATCCGTAAACATCGTTACTTGACGGTGGGGAGGGGTCAGCATAACCCCCGCCAGGAGATTTTCTCTCTCCATCCACCAATGAAGGTGATGAATGAGAGGGTCCAACACTTGAATGCGCGAGTCCAGTGATCCTGAAATCTGCGTCCACTGAGCCATGAGAAACAATTGAATCAGCCACCTGCGTAAGGCGTATGACTGGTTCCATTGAAACCATCAGACCTAACATTCTCAGATAGACTCGTGCTAGAATATAACGACTGTTGCAAACCAACTGAATGCATGAAAGATTTTCCACTCTCCTGGGATGGATAAACATATCCTATCTCCAGATCGAAGAACAGGCTCCGAGCTAGTAGGGCATGATCCAGGGACGGGGGCTACCTGCACCGAGGTCGATGTGCAGGAAGTTGGAACACCTGTGCCCGGCAACATGCCGCGAAGCATGTCAGACATCTCACCCATTAGCTCAACCTTGAAGGCCTCGAGCTCACCCTTCTCAGAGGCCTTCTTCTTACCCTCCTTTGCCTTTTTGCCCTCCTCAGCCATCAGCTTAGACTGAAAAGCAAAGAATTCAGAGGTTAGATCCCACCCCCCCCCTTCCTTACAAATGACACATTTGTTAGACAGCCTACAAACTGAACAAAGATGGCAAGGGTGGGGAAAGAATCTAGCCTTCATCGGCTCAAAGCATGATGGACATGACTTCTGAAAGGGAAGGCATACGAAGACAACGAGTATTATAGTTTGCAAAACCTTGTTATTTGACTATTAGTACAAAACAAGAACAAACTCAAGAGAAGACACCCACTTTTATTACAGACAACCCTGATGGGACAGCTGACTTCTCGTGTTAATAATAACCAATCACAACCAGGATCCCAAATTAAGAATGAGAGAGAGAAAGATTATTGACTATCTAGATATCTCTCCATGTTCATAATAAAGGGTGATAAAAACATCAAAAAGATTTCTCTAAACTAAGATTATGACATCAAGGAAATAGAAAAAAAAATGGTTGATTATGACATCAAACCTCAACGCAACAGCTCCTTCAAGGAGAGGGGACATCAGAAATGAATGCAAGAAATATCTAGAGACTAAAGACACTCATAACTCCCGAATAATATGATATTAAATTATATATATTCAAGAACCCATGCACACACAAGAGAGAATAGTGCAATAACAAATGGCAGCAGAAGTTTGTGAATATTTTCAAATAATTATGTGCTATAACTAATAAACTCCCTTAGCCTGAACACAGGCAAAACCATCCTCTTGTGCAGGAGAATAAACGAAATCTAGGATTTCTTTTTTCACGAGAGAGTTGATACTTACCTCCCTAATACTTTTGATATTGCTAAATATTGGCTTTCACTCAATAAACACTCAGATTTAAAACAGTTAGGTGCCCCTACTGGGCAGGGAGTCAGAGCGTAGTCTGGCGGATGCCAGCCCCACCACCGCGCATGCGCAGACTAGCACTTCCTCTGACTAGATTATTGGCTGACACACATGCAACTATTAAGAGCCTGAAGACCGAGCCTCTGTGGGGTGGAGAGGCCGGGTCCGTATCTAGGGAGGTAAGTATCAACTCTCTCGTGAAAAAAGAAATCCTAGATTTCGTTTATTTCACTTCAAGAGTATACTTACCTCCCTAATACTTTTGATATTGCCAGAATTCGAAAGTGAATCTGGCGGGAGGGAGGCGAGGTCAAAAGACCAGCTCATCCCTATACGCTTTTCTGCGTTTAAGGCACTTAAACTTCTGAAACTGTAAGAAAAAACAGTCAGGATTTGACTAACCATCGGATAACATCACCGATGTATGAGAGATGACCGAATGTCATATGCGCTCCCCCCCCCCTCCTTCCTGGGAGGAAGAGTCGACTGACCTCAATGTCCTATACGCTCTCTACGTACAAGTGCCATGTACTACAGGACAGAGACGAAAAAACTCCATTTTCGTAACTCTCAACAATGAACCACACAAATACACAAACCATCACCATATTAATAACGGGTAATCGTGACAATACAATCAACAATGGACAACACATGAACAAGACTGACCTTGTTGAAAATGGCTGCTGACATCATCTTCCCATCGGTAAAGACTGATGCAGGCCCAAAAAAGTGGGTGTTTCCACAAATTAATTGTGATATATATAAGTAATGAGGAAATCACCTCAAAAAATATAAACCGATTTATTTTTTCAAAACCGACAAGGCGAGAGGATTAGAGGTGTCACGGAGATAATGGTCTGTAAAACTTGACTCACAGTGCCACTGAGCCACCGACATAATATCATCCACAGGGACCCCATTAAATAGGGCCGTGGATGTCACTACGCCGCGGACACTGTGAGCCTTGGCCACGTCAACCTGCTTCCCGGTGGCGGATTTATGGCAAAACTGAATGCATTCCACAATCCACCTGGAAATGGTGTCCTTAGAAGCCCTCCCATGGGGTTCAATATATGACAACCATAACGCTGACTGGTCGGTGCGCCATGCCGCCGTACGTTGTTTGTACCGGCGCAGCGCCCGGACGGGACACCATGCTTTAGAATTAGGATCATATCTAGTTAAAGCAGGCAAAATAATAGGTTGACCTGGATATTTCAACGACTGATTTTTAGCCAAGAAATTAATCCTAGGTAGCAGCTTAAGGCCTTCCCCTGAAACCACAAAACGGTCATCCTCGGCTGATAAGGCATGAATCTCACTCCTACGCCTAGCCGAGGCCGCAGCAATTAAAAACACAGTCTTCAGTGTTAATAGTTTCATAGAAATGGAACTAAGTGGTTCAAAAGGCTTATCACCTAGTACTTGAAGCACTAGCGATAAACTCCAAGACGGAATCACAGGAGGATTCCTTGGTCTTAGATTGCCCATGCCTTTAATTAATACATTCAATGTATTTACTTCATCACTTCCCCTCTTAGCCAAGCAAGGAATAACAGACATTAATGCTGACTTATAACCAGCAATAGAGTTAGGCTTGAGGCTATAGGCATCATAGAGGTGACAGAGGAAATCAGCTACTACTTGAATAGATGAATCCATTGGATCAATACATCTTTTTGAGCACCATTCTGCAAATCTGTTGATTTTATAATTATATGCTCTGGAGGTTGACCCCCTCCTGGCTTTGGCCATAAACATGGCTGCTTGCTCAGAAAAGCCCTCCTTAATTCTAGATTCCTTGACAACATCCACGCAGTCAATCTGAACATTGACGGATTGTTGTGAAGGGCCTTGCCCTGGAAGATAATATCGTCCATCAGAGGCAGAGGAACCGGATTGCAGACCAGAAGGTCCAGCAGATCCGTATACCATGATCGGCTTGGCCAATCCGGGGCGATCAGAAGCACTTGGCATTCCTCTTGTCTGATTTTCTGAAGAATTTTTGGAATCAGGATTGCTGGAGGGAATGCGTATGCATACATTCTCCCCCAGCTGATAGCTAACGCATCTGTTGCGAAAGCGCTTGGATCCGGAATCGGAGAGACGTACGTCGTCATCTTCGCATTCTTCTTCGTTGCGAACAAATCGATGTTGGGTTTCCCCCAATGGTCGAACAGACGATCCGCCACACATTGATTTAGTTGCCATTCCGTGGGTAAAACACTCATCCTTCGGCTCAATGAGTCTGCTAGCAGGTTTAACCTTCCCGGAATATGAACTGCTTTCAAGGTAATCTGGTGATCCAGACACCAACAAAGCAGTTTCCATGTCATCATACAGAGACTGGGCGACTTCGTTCCGCCCTGGCGGTTTATGTAAGTCACAACTGTTGAGTTGTCTGAACGAATAAGAACAATCTTGCCCTGAACTTTCTGTAAGAAATGTTCCAGGCCCAGGACTACTGCTCTTAGCTCCAGTAGATTTATATGTTCCTGTGACTGTTCCAGATCCCAAAGCCCTGATATCGTGGACTCTTCCAGGCAAGCTCCCCAGCCCTCCATCGATGCATCTGTATACACAGTCACCTGAGGGTGGGGAGGGGTTAGCAAAACCCCCGGCAAGAGATTCTCTGTATTCAACCACCATTGCAGGTGGTGAATCAGAGGCGCCAACACTGACACATTCGAGTCCAGCGAACCTGTACTCTGGGTCCATTGTGTCATGAGAAACAACTGGATCGGCCGCCTGCGTAAGGCGGCCTGAGGAATGACTGGTTCCAACGAAACCATCAACCCCAGCATTCTCAAGTAAACCCGTGCCAGGACATGACGACTGTCGCACACTGACTGAATCAACGAGATGAGTATTTGAACTCTCTCCTGAGTAGGATAAACATATCCTGTCTCCAGATCGAAGAACATCCCCAGGTAAACAAACTTCTGGGATGGAGTCAGCTCTGATTTTGGGAAATTGATCATCCAGCCCAAGTCTGTGAGAATTTTCAAAACAATCTCCAGATTGGCGGACAAACTTTCCCGGGTGTGCGCTTTCAACAGCCAGTCGTCTATGTACGTGTGGACTGCTATGCTTCTCCTGCGGAGGTATGCTGTGATCGCAAGAACCACACGGGTGAAAACCCGAGGAGCCGTGGAAATTCCGAAGGGCAACACCCTGAATTCCCACTGTCTGCCCTGGAATGCAAATCTCAGGAAGCGACAGAAACTCCTGTGGATGGGGATGTGGAAATAAGCGTCCTTCAAATCTATCGACGCCGTCCACATCCCCCTCTCCAACCCCGCCAACACCGAGCGCACCGTTTCCATCTTGAAACTGGGCGTCTCGATGAACTTGTTCAATGGCTTGAGGTTGAGAATCGGTCTCCACCCACCGGTGCGTTTTGTTACCAAGAACAGGGTTGAATAGAAGCCCGGACACCTTTGTGCCGGCTGAATAGCTCCTTTTTGTACGAGGGAATTTATCTCCTCCTCGATACACAACCTTTGATCTGGATCTCTCGGAATGGGAGTCCAGACTGGCACCAGAGACAGTCGCGACGGCGGGCCTGTCATCCACTCTGGATGATACCCCACGGAAAGCCATCGCAAGACTAAACGGTCCTGAGTTAACCGTTCCCACTCTTGCATGTGGTCGGCTAGCCGGCCTCCCACCGGTCCACCTAGGGACCGCGGTGGACACAAGGCATGCAAGAGCGGCACTGTCTCCGTCGCCATACACACCGGCGTGGTCCTTACCGCGGTAAGCGCCCTGTCAGGAACGATAACCACGCCCAGATCCTCGCGCGACCCGCCCCGCCCCGCGCGCACCTCGGTGCACGGGCGGCTGCCTGGCTGACGGCGGCTGAGGAGCCTGCGCCCCCCTCACTGCTGGCCGAATCGCACGCGGCCGAGGCCGGCGCTGCGACGGCGGCTGGCCTCTGACTTGGCCAGCACCACCTCGAGCCTGCAGGGGACGATACGCAGGGGCCGCGGCGCGAACGTTAGCACGACGCAGCACCTCAAACTGTTCGCGCAGCGCCCTCTGGTTATTCACCAGGGTGACCGTCTCCTGGAGGTGGCGACATCCCTCACCACCAAAAAGACCAGGACCCGTCATAGGCGTACGGAGTAGCCTATTATACAGGTCCTGAGACGGGCACAGATTGTCCAGGGCAAATGTGCGTCTTGCCCGGACACTCCTGGTCACCGCCCGCGTCATACAGTCCAGCGCCAGGTTAATACCATCCTGGATGGTTCGCTGGACCGCGAGCGGGCCTGGCTGGCGCGATGCGGATGCCGTTACTACCCCCTGTAACAGCTGGGAGACGTGGGACAGAGCGGCAATCGAAGCCCTCCCACTCTCCTCCGCATCACGCAACGCGGTATTCGCCGAACGCAACGCGTTCGCGCACAAGACCCCCGCGTCAGAACGGGAGCCTGGCCGCGTATCCTCACCCAAAGCCGCGCGGTCATCCACGCTGGGCTTGGGTACCACACCGTACCGCTGGTAGTCCAGGGGCACGATGCGACAACGCCTGGCCACCTCGCGAGGGGCCTTCGCGAGACGTCCACTCGTGTTAATGGACGACTCCGCCGCCTTGAACATGTCAACGACATGCTCCGCCAGCGGCAGAGAAGGCATAGCGTTAGCAGTTGGTTTCCCAGCTAACCACGGCGTGTGAACACGGTGGCTAGCCGACTGCTCCACGGGCAGATCAGGCCTAACGCTCACCAACCACTGGCAAGCGTCATACCAATCCTCCTCCGTGGCTAACTGCGAGCGCTCTACAAGACGGGGTCCTTCGTCTTCCTCCTGAGCGCAAGCAGTAGAGCTTGACGGCGGGTACGCTGATACACCTGGCAAGCCAGGGAAAACATGCGGGCCTGACAGCACCGGCATGAGAATATCACTGGTTTGACCAGGAGCAGGCACCGCGGTAGAGCGCGGGGTATATATAGCCCCACCACGGGCCCGGCCAGCACCAGCTACACTCTCGGCAAGCCGAGGTATGCGGTACCGCTGGCCATCAGCAGCGCCCTGGGCCACCACCTGAACCGCGGACCTTACTCCAGGGTGAGTAATACCGTGGAAAAAAGCGCCTGTATTCCCCGCGAGGGGTGCACAAACGTCTTCATCCATGTCCACGTCGTCAGACGGCGACCCTAGCAGGTAATCCTCATCACCCTGGTCAGAAAGATTAGACCCCGGGTCAGCAAAGAGAGCTAACCCGGGCTGACCAGGAACGGTGCCATAGGAGGTACTGGCCACCGCGGCGTGCGGATACCCCTGGACTGATAAGCAGCCCGCGGGTTCCAGCGACAACCGTCCACGGTCCCCTATCGGCGCGGCAATAAGCCTGCTGCCAGGGTCGTGGAACGCCCCCTCTAATGGGGCCACCTCTGAATCGTCGGACAACGGAAGCGGACTAAGGAAAATCGATCCAGAGGCGGGGATTACCTGCTCCGAAGCCGATGATGAGGACAATAAAGGATCTGGTCCAGGAAGCATGCCACGAAGCAACCCTGGAACCAAATCTTTTATTGTCCTCTTCATCTCTCCCAACATCTCGGTCCGGAAGGTCTCCATATCCACCGCGGACGAGACCTTCCCCTTACCCTTCCTACTTACAACCTCTCGTTTCCGCTTCTTCTTCTTCTCCTCCTCTACCACCTTGTCCGTCGCCTGTAAGCAGCACAAGAATTCGGACATTAACTCGCCCCCCCAGTGCTTACATATGTCACAATTAATCAATGGACCACAAGGGCTACATCGATAACACAGATGCGGCCAGAACTTTACATGCATAAAACGTCCACAGGACGCGCAACCCGGTCCCTGAAACAGGGCAAAGGACAAGGAGTATGAGCAACTAGTTAAGCTTAGAAACTCAATCCAACTCAAAGAGAAGGAAAACGATCATAAAGATCAATATACATCAAAAACCAGCATAGCGCTTGAATTGCTAATAAATACATAGCCAGCTGATTATGACGTCATTAATCCCGTGACAGGAAAAATTCGATCCCAACAAAACATCCAAGTGCAAGGACGAAATGTATGCTGAATGTATAAGTTGACTACACAACCATCAGATACATATAGATAACTCTTTTCTGGCAAAAATGTTAATTATCTCCCTTTGTTTGTTTACAATAATTAACATCACCACATTATCAATAACTAGATACCTGACACTTTGTATAGACAAACCATCCAACGTGACGAACCGGAAAACTCCACCATCTGCACGCCTCTTAACTCTCTCCACCTCATGGGGAAGGAATTGGATCAAGAGGGCAAAGTGAGAAGACCTTTATACCAGGCCTCCAACTCACTGGACATAATTTTTTTCATTTGGTTAGATAACCTAACAGTGTTAGTAGGAAATGGAACCATGGTGGAGAGAAAACTAACTCTCTGCAACTGTGACGTCACAACCTAGCGTCATACAGACCTGTGGACAGAAACAGAAAGAGAAATTAGTCCTAGGTAGCACCGAGTTGACCTAAACCAACTAACTAAGGCGCTTATCACGGTAAACGCGAGTCCCGGAAACACAATACACCGGGAAGAAAACTCGCTAATTTTACTAGAAGTCACCTGATTTAAAGGTCCAACGTCCTCCTGTGGCGAAGTGTATCCTCCCGCCATCCAAATCAGGTCTTATCACTTCCAAAATAACACCAATAAAAACGTTAAAGAGCAAGAAAAGCTTATGACTCAAAAAACATGTGTGTTCTCTTTGCCAATAATCTAGCAAAGAGGTAGTGCTAGTCTGCGCATGCGCGGTGGTGGGGCTGGCATCCGCCAGACTACGCTCTGACTCCCTGCCCAGTAGGGGCACCTAACTGTTTTAAATCTGAGTGTTTATTGAGTGAAAGCCAATATTTAGCAATATCAAAAGTATTAGGGAGGTAAGTATACTCTTGAAGTGAAACACATCCATCCATCCACCGAGACGCTTCTTTCTGTAGACCAGATGAGGGGGATGGGATAAAAGGAAGGAGACATTTCTTTTATTCATTTACAATATCTCCAACCCGGATCACAATGATAAGTCAAAAAAGAGACGTGAACAACCTTCGAGAGAAGAACAGGAACCGTTAGTACCCAGAAGTTGAACCTGTGAACACAAAGCACAAGGGATTAATAGCCCTAGGTGCTGGGAGAAATTTAACAAGGATTCCCAGTGCCTGAAAACGCGGTAACGCCAAAACGGCCGCGAACAAAAACTGGTAACATATAAAAGTACAAGTCTTAATTAATATATGGAACAATATCACCTTAATGGATGGAGAGGAGGACTCCTCTGACACTTTTGCATCAGCCATTATGAATTAAAGATGATAATAGATAGTGAAAATTCTCAATAAAGAGCTTGGAAAGTTTTCCGCAAGTTGACTCTCAGCCAATATATTAGAAAACGGAAGTACCAGTATGCGCATGCGTAGTAGGTGGGGTCTGACATGTGCATGACTGTGTACATCCACCTGCCCAATAAGGGCATTTTTACAATTCTGAATATTATTGAACCTAGAGCCGATATACTAGTATATCAAGAGTGTTAGGGAGGTAAGGATGTTCTGATGATGTGAAATGAGGCATATGAAATATCTACTAGCCAGGGAGTAATTTTAATTTCAAGCTCTGTATTGAGTTAATGGAAAAAGATGACATTCCCCAAGCAAATAATTACATAAATTTACCTGTGTTGCGCCTCAAGAGCCATCTCTAATTTAGCATGACACAGGATCGCATGTTTACGCTTAGCGGCAGCTTCAAAGTCAGGCTGAATGGTCAGGGTGTTCTCAAAACAGATCACTGACTTATTATATTCACCCAACACCTTTAATACAATAAATAAACTTATCCTAAAACAACCAAGTACAATACCTAAAGATAGATAGTCTCTACATACATGGTAATAGCTGCAGTAAAATCAGAAATGAAAAATTATCTAGAGTAGGAAATATATTGTTTAATATTCTTAACCTAATATGACAGCAAGTTGTTGCTGGAGAATACTATTAGTTTTGAAATATCTAGCAACTTACTTGTATGATTGCTTTAAAATTAAGATTCTAGGGCTTCATGCTTGAAGTGTTATGGTACATAGACATGATAGATAGCTACAATGATTGACTCACAGCATAGATATTTCCCAGTGTGAAATGATTCACATTGAGCTCCTTTGAGATATCCAGTGCAGCATGAACAACAATGGCTGCCTCATTCGTGTAGCGAGCACGATGTAACACATTCGCCAAACTTATCAATGCAACGTCCTTCTGTAATCTGTAGTAAGGAAAACACTGAACTGAGGATCACATATCCATTACAACAGTATGGTGCAGATCATATCTAACCAGTATGGAACATATCTTCTGTAAGCCAAATTTTTTCAAGGACATTTCAATTTTTTCATAAAGAATGTCCGTTTGCAGACCAAGAGATTAGTTTCGAAAATTTATTACTGGAATGACTGGCTTCGATATCCAGCCTGTCACTCCAGTGGTAACTTTTCAAAAATAGTCTCTTGATTTGCAAACGGACATTTCTGAGGACCACATCAGAAGCCATTTCGGGCCGGTTGAAGAGTTAAAAGGGTTAAACATCCATTATTAGTTATATACACAATTGTTTGTGCACACAGGCTTGTATTTGTAGGGTGCACAATCTATATTGCTTTGAGTGAAATACATTGTTTGTGCAGGTAATAAAAGTCTGCAACCCCACAAAACACTTTCATAGCTAATCTATTACCTATCAGTATGATAACCCATTCTGTTGGCCTGTTAATGGGCATTCACTAAGCAATCCATTAAAAGGTTAACCATTTAACCCTCAAATTTGTTCAAGAAAAATTTTAATTTTCTCAGAAAATTACCATTTGCAGACCAAGAAGACTATTTTTGAAAATTTACCACTGGAATGACTGGCTCGATTATTGAACCAGACATTTCAGTGGTAAATGAAAAAAAAATAGTCTTCTCTGGGTCTGCAAATGGACATTTCTCAAGACCACTCCAGAAGGCATTTTTGGCCGATATGAATGTTTAAGGGCTAATGTACCATCATATTATCACACCAAAGTTGAGAAAACCTCTCATTTGTGAGCACATTAAGATAGCCGCTACAATGATATTTTGTGGCAGATCTTATAGTACTATACCTGGGTGAATAATGCAGAGCTCTGCGTGTGCATTCCACTGCATGATATGGCTCTCCTTTAATACGCCAGTAGAAGGCAGCCATATTGTACAATACCCAAGAGGTTTTGTTCTAAAAATAACATAGAGAAAGTATAAGTTTTATTTTAAATAACATTAAATTAGATAATCATACTACAAATAAACAGCAATGGTATGTGTTTCACCGACAAATCCCGGAAAAATTATATTCTTTACGATATAAACCTTATTCAGTTGAATTTTTTGAAATTAGTTTGACTGGAAGCCATTGTTCCCTAAGGTAGGAATGTCTTCCAGTCAAATTAATTTCAAAATATTCAACAGCTTTCCTGTATGGTTGCCTTGAAAATGAGATATAGGAAATTCATCAGTGAATGGGTTTAACTGTCTCGGCTGTACAAGAAAACCACATTACTTTCTCATCTATGTCACTCACCTAGCCACACGCTTCTCTACTAATCCACAAGCTGCCATCAGACAATGAGTTGTAAATTTTCAAAAATGTTCTTTATATGAAAACATATTCATAACCAGGGCAGCATTGCCTATAGCATACTGCATTAATGCGGCATAGCCATACATTTATCCATGACATTAGCAGCATAATCCTGATTATTTTCAATCACCCCACCCTATCCCACCCCACCCTTACTATTTTCAATCACCACCCCCAACCCCCAAAAAACAGATTTAATTTTTGAGGTAAGTTTGAAAGCTCACGTAAATCTTTAAACAACTGAACGTCAAATTTAGTTTCATAAGATTTTAGCCACTATGACAATGCTGCTATTATAAGTCTGAGTGTCCATCAAAGTATTGAGACAGACATTTTTGACAAACCTCCACACTTGTTTTAAAGATAATGTTCCCGATCTCAAATACTATATGTTCTAAGACAAACTTAGCAGTAACTTGGAAGCAGCAATCTCAAAACCATACTCAGTACTTTATATCACTTAAATTTGAGACAAAAAAATATCTTTAATGTGATAAAATCTGGTCTGCCATGCATATGTCTAGTAGTAACTATGGTTACCTTTTTCATTCCTTCATATATAAGATGTCCATAGTCATCTACATTATTGCGATGTGTTATCGCATTCTTCAGACCAAGCTCAGGTGTGCCACTCAGATTGTGACGATCACGCATACCCTGGTACAATCATCATAATACCATGAATTAGATTCTATTATATAGTGTTCATTTAAACTTTCCAGTTTATCCATCCATCACATGGAGTCATATGATGTCATAATCAACTATGAGATGTGTAGGATGATGTCACAGACATTATGTCATGAATGACTTGATTTAGTTTGTCTTAAATGCTTAATAGTTTGTCAGGTTGTATGAATTGTATGTCTTTTCTATTTAACAAACATGCTGTTGAATATTTTGAAACTAATTTGAGTTGGTGCTGTTGCTGACATAGGCAGATAAGTACATCACGAACGCTTAATGGAAGAATGACTAAGCATTGTTATACGAATTGTATGCCTTTACTATTTAATAAACATTCTGTTTAATATTTTTAGACTAATTTGACTGGGCACTGTTGCTGCTTACCTGTACAGTTTCCTGGAAATTGATAGTCAAGGAATTCAGGGTTTGATCGACCCAACACGAGTGAAACGCAGATGAAGCTTAGCTAGAGATGGGTGGGACATAGCTAAAAATGGAAAGGTCCATTGAAGATGGTTATTCACTAGAAAGACCTTGTGCAGAATTAATGGGTGGCCTTACTGGGAAAGTTTAATGCTCAAATTTGGTCAGCACAATTTAAATTTTCCCTTAGAAAACATCCATAAATTGCAAAACATGTGAAGACTATTTTTTAACATTTACCGGTACCGTTTGAATGACTGGCTCGGTTATCGAACCAGTCATTCTAGTTGTAAAATTTAAAAAAAAGTCTTCTCTTGGCCTGAGATAGATATTTCTCAAGATCGCACAAGATGTTGATTTTGGTCAACTTTATCATTAAAGAGTTAAACCATTCAACTGTGAAATGTTGGTACCGCAACCACATAGGTAAGCTGCTAAAAATTTAAAAATTAATTTGAATTCATGTTATTGCTGTCTAAAGTACCTACAGCTTCGTGGCCAACAGCTTACAAAATATTCATGAGAATATAGGCAAAGTAACAGAAAATTTTCTTCTTTTTTTTACATATTTTACAGGTTACCTCCGAGAGAAAACATTTTTTGAGAATATAATAATAAATACGAAGTGGCAAACAAAATTTACAATAGTGCTTGCCCCTAGCATGCCTGGGAAACAAACACAATTTTCTTAACCCCATATCCCCTTTTCAAAGCAATCATATGGGAAGTGTTGAATGTTTGGAAATTAGTTTGGCTGCAAGTCATTGCTGCCAATGGCTTCCAATCAAATAAGTTTCAAAATATTCAACACAACAAATTTTATATCGCAAAGAATATACTTTTTTCATGGATTTGTCCGTGAAAGGGTTAACATACATGTAGCACCCTGGTGAAGAAAGAACATCTGTATATTTGTGAAAGCATGCTGGTCATTATTATGGCCGACTTTTAAAAACAGGTTTCATTCTGCCTGTAAGTTGTAAATTTACACCAATATACGATAATGTGTTAAATCATATCTAGCCAAGGATGGCCGAAGCTGACGTACCTCTAAGTGTTCAAACGCATGTATGCTGTATTCCAGCTCTGTCACTTCAGTGCAGTCAGGGGCTAGAGGTATCAAGGTAGGTGGAGCTTTGAAATCAATATGCTCTTCCGGTCTGAATGAAAGTAGTGAACAGTAATTTATCAATCAAGCACGGAAATTGTGAGCTGCATTGTCAAACCTGATTGGCAGACCAGCTGACTGACAACAAATCAGACCATTGTCTTAACCATTCAATGGTCAAACCGACAAAAATCAGCCTCTGCAAATGTTTTGACAAATGTCCATTTGCAGGCTGAGACACGACTATTTTTGAAATTTTACAACTGGAATGACTGGCTCGATAAACAACATCCCAATGGTACATTGTCAAAGATAACCTTCCAAAAACCACTAGGGATGAGAATCAAAGTCAGGCTCTGTAATGATGTTGGTACTTATACCGAGAATACATATAGGTGAGGGAAGTTTCCATGAAATTCAGAACTGAATGAAGAGTAATAACTAGAAACAAAGAGTCCACAGCAGCAACAGCAACAACATCAAGAGCATGAGCAGACTTTAGAGATCCGTTCCGGATCTAAAAATAATCAAGTCTATTCTCTTCATTGGAAAATGTTCGGGTGGCATTTAAATGATCACTGGCAAATTTCACCTACCGGCTTCATTATAATAAACTTGCGTCTCTATGGCTCAAGGATGCTTCCGGCCAAATATAAATGAAATCGGCCAATTGGTTCTCGAGAAGAAGTCATTTAAAGGAAATGAATGTATGACCGATGGATGGATCGATGGTCGCCCTTTTAACGCAACGTAAGCTAAAAAATCATCCAAAATCCAAGATGGCCACCAGCCAAATTGGCTGATTGGCTTCCTTTGAACAAACTTGGATCCCTATGCCATAAGAATGCTTCTTGACAAGTATAATTGAAATCGGCCCAGTGGTTCTCAAGAAGTCATTTAAAGGAAAATTTGACGAACGATGGATGGACGGATGAATGGACAGTCGCCATGGCATAAGCTTACTTGGCCTTTCAGACAAGGTGAGCTAATAACATACAAACCCTCATAACGCAATCCTCGCATGCAAGCAATGGTGCATTACTCTTGATGCAGGATGAGAGCTGAAATACCACACCACATCATGCACTATCCATCCACATCCTTGGTAAAATAGTCTCCTGACAATCAACAATCCATTCTGTCTTACCTGACTCCCTTATTCTCCAGCGGTAGCACTGTGCTGATGTATAAGTCAAATTCAGGCAGGGGTTTTCCAGCAGCGATACAATCCAAATCACTCTTGTAATATTTTTGCTCCAAGCCTATAAAGTTTTCAAATATACTTAAGCATACAGTATGGATACGTAGTGAAAGATGCAGCAGTAATAAGAATTGTTAAAGAAACTGTTATTTTAAATATTAACCAACTGAATTAAATATCAATGTGTTTAAGCACACACAGAAATATTGGTTTTGATAGACACATGTTTTATAGACATCCGGTAGAGGAAAATTAACTATGTTTGCCAGACTTAGTTATTACCAGGGAAAGTTTTATTAAATTTCCAGACATTCAAGTCTATGGCATGCATGGGTGACACTGCCCAGTTCTAGGAAATAATTTATAATAGCCACAGTGTACAGCAAAAACATGGCTTTGACTCATTCACATCAAATATTATGTATGAATTCTTTACAATGCAAGAAATATTGGATTGCATTTTTTTGCAATGGCTATCAGTAAAATTATTTTACAAATATTTACCAGCTTACATGTGTCTACCGGTATGATTGCAGAAACTAAATACAAATAACTGGATTACATCCGTGAAAGGATTAAGTCGTTTTCCATTTAGGTGTATATTGCATGTGTCCGCGTACACGTGAATCGTGTACGGTGTACATATGCATATATTTTCGCTGCAAGCTTAATTATATGTGATATTTCCATGAGACTGTCACGCATGATGCATATTGCTGTGCATGTGTCCACAAAAATTGCTTTGGGGGCTATTTTTTCATGCATACGGATAAGAAATTTCAACACATGACTTCACATTGGGGGTATCTTCAAAATTTTCATCTGCTTTTAAAGATTTCTTACAAAAGCATGCGCTATACGCAAACCGTATACGCATCGCGTACATGTACATGGAAGATTACAATACGCATAATGCACATGCATGACGCTTACGGGTCAGGCATATGCAACACGTGTACATGGAAAGCCGCCTTTAGCGAGCTAACTAGAAAGCATTGTTTGACTCAGAGGGCCCCACAATCACTGGGAACACCTTTCTCTCTGTAGTAGGTAGCAATTTTATTCAAGCTTTCATATTATGAAATAAAATAATTTAAAAAAAAAGGAAATTGACAGAAATTGTAAGTTATTGTATTAAAAAGCCCATTTTCACCTAAAATCTTGGACATATAAAGGTGAATCCTCTAAAAGGCACCTCTATCCATCATAAAAAAGCTACCTGCTAAGTTCCATTAAATTATTTTATGCCGTTTAAGAGAATATTGACTAAAATGGTGAGTTTTGCATTAAAAAGCCTATTTTCACCAAAAATTTTGGACCTATGAAGACGAATCCTTCAAAAGGCACATCTGTGTATCATAACTGAGGCATATACCAAGTTTTGTAAATATAATTTAAAGCAATTCTGTATATGGTGTTTACGAGAACTTAACAAAATTGTGAGATTTGCATTAAAAAGCCAATTTTCACCCGAAATATTGGACCTATAAAGGTGACTCCTTCAAATGCACATCTAGACATCATAAAGAAGCCACCTGGCAAGGTTTATTAAATTATTTTAAGCAATTCTGTATGATATAGTGTTTACGAGGAAATTGACAAAAACCGTGAGTTTTTTGCATTAAAAAGCCAATTTTAACCCAAAATCTGGACCGATAAAGGTGAATTCATCAAAAGGCACATCTGTATGAGGCATACTCAGTTTCATTAAAATTTCTTTAGCGGTTCTGTTAGGACATGCTGTTTAAGAGGAAATTGACAAAAATCATGAGCTTTTGCATTAAAAAGGCCATTTTCACACCAAATATTAAACCTATAAAGGCAAATCCTTCAAAAGGCGCATCTAGAGATCGTAAAGAAGCCACCTGCCATGTTTCATTAAATTATTTTAAGCGATTCTGTATGAGATGGTGTTTATAAGAAAATTTACAAAAATCATGAGTTTTAGCATTCAAAAGTCCATTTTCACCCAAATTATTGTACCTATAAAGGTTAATTCTTCAAAAGGCACATCTGCATATCATAACTGAGCATACACCAAGTTTTATTTAAATATCTGAAGTGGTTCTGTACAATATGGTGTTTACGAGATATTGTGGACGGACGGACAGATGTGGTGATTACAACAGGGTTTCCGTACCTTCCGGTCCCAGGCCCTAAATATTTAACATGTTGTACATGTACATGAATATATTAAACGCAATTTGATTAATCATCATTGCTACCTACAAGAAGAGCATTCAGGCAAAATTGTTAGCAAACTGATCCGAGTATGAATTTATGCAATTTGTTAATTCTATTATAACATAAGCTAAAGACCTCTAGGGAACTAGAATTTTAGTGATGCGGTGCATTACAGAGGTTGCCGTTGCCCCACTCAAACAAAATTTCCTCGTACCATTAAGTGAACCAAGAAAAGTGCATGGCTTTTGATACGACTCACACATTTAAGCCACGATAAATCCTTGGTGACACTAGGTGGAAGAGAGCTAATAAAGAACTCAGTCTGGAAAACAATTTACATGTATCTAAAGTTCATTGAACTGTGAAAAGTACATGTATGCATCCATACAACAACAAGCTTGGCTACTGTATCATACATGTACGAGAAACTATTGGCATTACAGCACGGACAAGAATTACCTAGGATGTGAACAATATGTCACACTGACCTATTTAGGTCAAACTCACCTACTTTTGATATAAATACATACACACAAATTTATGCTATTATACATCTATATACCAAGTTTGGGGACAATATGAGTTTTGAAATTATGGCCTGGACCAAAAAATCGATGCACGTACAGTCCAAGTGATTTCCATATAATCAGGGATCTTTGTGGGCTTTACAAAGAACTTGTTTACAGTAAAACTATAACTAGGCAGCCTTATGTCACCTGTGTCTTTGTCATCTGTCTTATCGATATCATCCTTGCGTGACTGCAGCTCATCCTTTAGATCCTTCAACACCTGAGACCTCTCCTCTTGTTTCATAAAGGCAACAAGGTCATATGGACGACGTAGGTTGAAAACAGAATCCATCTAAATCAAACAGATTATATTTATAATTAGAATAAAACTTAAACTAGATTGATCGGTCGATGACGCGTCATCGCAAATCCCCATATTCACCGTTTTGAATATTTGACACACCCCACAACCCAACCCCAGGGGCGGAGCCAAATGTAAATGTCCTTCTGCACTCCACAATCACATGGGTAACTCACATACCAAATTTGGTTGAATTTTGTGCAATAGTGCCAGAGGAGTTGCATTACAATCAATTGTGCGACCTTTTGACCCCATCCCACACACCCGGGGGCGGCTCATCCACTCCACATTGATATGGGTACCTGACATACAAAATTTAGTTGAATTCCATTTAACAGCGTCAGAGGAGTTGCATTACAATCAATTTCATGACCTTTTGACGCCATCTGCCACCCCTGTAAATGTGTTCATGTACTCCACATTGATGAGTAACAAACAGACTTCCATGTTAAAGACCTCCAGGGAACTAGAAGTTTAGTGATGCGGTGCATTACAGAGGTTGCCCTTGCCCCACTCAGAACAAAATTTCCTCGTACTGTTAAGTGAACCAAGAAAAGTGCATGGCGTTTGATACACCTCACACATTTAGGCCAAGATAAACCCCCTGGGGTGGCGCCAAATGTAAATATTGTCTTGCAAAGTGGAATCATATGGGTAATACACATATCAAATTTGATTTAATTCCACCCAATGGTTTGGGAGGAGATAGCGTGACAGACGGACAGACAAACGGACGAAGGCGATTACAATATCCCCATTTTTTTTAAACGTACTACTCAGAGACAACTGTTTACTCACTTGTGATATCTCATTCATATCCTGACTATCATCAACCACTCCGTCAGCAAATGAACCTCATAGCTACATGTAGAGCATACGAGCCAACACGATTTCGTGGGATCAATCTTGATAATGTTGTAAATGGGTGGGAGCTCTAAGGCCCAGTCCCTGTTAATTGACAAACGGTTGGCTTCAGTTGTTATCCCCCCCCTTTTTTAAAAGAAAAGTGGTGATTATGCTGTCCCGTTTGCATGTGTGCATGCATGTGTGTAAATTGATTGTAACGCTGACTAATGCAACTCCTCTGAAACCATTGTACGGAATTAAAAAAAAAAATTTAGTGCGCTAATTACCAATATGATTGCGGAGCACAAGAGCATATTTACATTTGGCTACTCACACAGGGGGCAGGGTGCCAAACGGTCAAATTTAACATGCGGAAATTGATTGTAGCGTAGCTCCTCCGAAACCATTGGTCATACATTGTAATTCAACCAAATTTAGTATGCAGGGTTTCTCATAAGGGTCTTTTTGAGGGTATAGACCCACAAAATGTAACTGGGGCCGCTCAAAAGTTGTGGTAGTGGGCCCCATGGGACCCCTGAAAATCTTGCATGATTGTTAAATATTAATTAGATTTATAGGTTTTTGCACAAAGACACCCACTAAAGCTAGCATTGGACCCCATAATTCATAGCTGTGCACCCATGATACTCTCTAACTTTAGCATGAATGAGAAAAACTGCATGAGAATCCAAATTTCAGTTTTGGATCCCTAGAGTGCAAAATAAGGACATTCACATCTGACTCTGCCCCAAGGGGGAGGGGTCAAGTCAAAAGATCTAGAAATTGATTGTAATGCAACTCCTCCGATACTATGGGATGGAATTCAAACAAATTTGCTATGTGAGTTACTGATACTACAGAGTGCAAGAGCACATTTATATTTGGGTACATCCCACAGGGGGTGGGGTGGGGATCGAAAGGTCAAGAAATTGATTAATGCAACTCAACCGAAACGGTTGTACAGAATTAGTTATTAAACCAAGAGATTTGGCTCTGAGCCCAGGGGTGATGCGGGTCAAGACGTCAAAGCAGTGAAGGTGGAGATTTGCTATTACGCCTCATTAACTGAGCAATCTAGCTTGATATGCACTGGCTTATTCCCATTCAACCTGGGTTATTTCGCACCTATAAATATGGGACAGGAGTGTCAAAATATCATAAATGGCATTAAATCATTGTTTCAGTGAGTGGCAGTTGCCGCTGTCACACTTTTCAATCATTGGATTTAAGAATTATGACTGAAAATTGCTGCTGTACGTATCACATTGTTGCCTACTATTTACTTAATTAATAACGTTAATGTGTTACTTTTCTGTTTGACATTCAAACCACTCTATGAAGTTCTAATGTGATCCGACAAATGGTAACAGAGTTATCATCCGGAAACCAAGTTTCAAGATGGCCACTGGTGGCCATCTTGAATTTCGGATCATTTGGAATTCATGGCAAAGACATTACTAAAAATCTTGAACGTCTTCACAGCTGCATTGATAACGCTGACAACTCTGGCGAATATGGGCGGATTTTAGCCGAAACGAAATTATGACACTTCGTCTATCCGTAAAACATCTGCTGAACAAAAAATCGCGAGTGTAGGTTCAAAACTCTTCGCGATCTGGACCGGACAAGAAAATTTTAGCTTTTCAAAGGAGATAACTCCGGCGAATATGGGCGGATTTTGTCAAAACGAAATCATGACACTTCACCTATCCCTAACACATCTGCTGGAAAAAAAATTGTTGAGTCTATGTTCAAAACTCTTCGAGATATGGCTCGGACAAGAAAATTTTGACAAATTTTAGCTTTACGGTTGATAACTCTGGAAAATATGGGCGGATTTTGCTGAAACAAAATCATTACACTTCTGCTATCCCTAACACATGTGCTGAAAAAATATTGTGAGTGTAGGTTCAAAACTCTTCGAGATCTGCTACGGACAAGAAAAATTTGACACGTTTTAGCTTTTCAAGGGAGCTAAGTCTGGCGAATATGGATGGATTTTGCCGAAATGAAATCATGCCACTTCGGCCATCCCTAATACATATGCTGGAAAAAAGTGGTGAGAGTGTAGGTTCAAAACTCTTTGAGATATGGCTCGGGCAAGAAAATTTGATATATTTTAGCTTTTCAGGGGAGATAACTCCAGCGAATAAATGCGGATTTTGTCAAAACGAAATCATGACACTTCACCTATCACTAACACATCTGCTGAAAATAAAATTGTTGAGTGTAGGTTCAAAACTCTTCGAGATCTGCTACAGACAAGAAAAATTTGACAAATTTGAGCATTTCAAGGGAGATAAGTCTGGCAAATATACACAGATTTTGCCGAAACAAAATCATGCCACTTTGGCCATCCCTAAACCACATGCTGGTGCGAGTGCAGGTTCAAAACTCTTCAGAGATATGGCTTGGGCAAGAAAATTTTGACAAATTTTAGCTTTTCAGGGGAGATAACTCGGGCAAATACGGGAAGAAAACCTGTTTATTACATGAGTGCTCCCAGTGGCCTGATACATGCGCAGAGGAAGGAAATCGTCCCTTAGACTTTTCTTTCGCCTGTGCGCTCGTAGTGCCATCTGTCGGGCTAACCATAGTACAACCCGATAAATGGCATTTACTGGTCCTGGGTTGGTTAGTCCTTCCCGTTACACAACCACACAGGCCCACACATCCTAGCCATCAATGGCTGTATCGAGGGTGATACCCCGGATGGTAGCGGGGAGATGGTACGCTGTGCAGGTCTTATCAGGTGAGGAGGGGTAGGGCAGTATACTTTTCGGGGGTTTTCCCAAGCTGGTAGCCTCAGGGTTTTATATATATTTTTGTTTTTTATGGCAGACAACCATCATATATTTTGTTTTCGCTATTTATTTTGTAATAGACCCTAATACAATAAAAATAGCGACTCACCTTCATCAGTCTCGGAGTACTTCATTCCCCTGAGACACCGAGATGAGGCAATCCTAAAATAATAGTTTGGTTGTCCTCTCCCGACCGATCATAAAAAATCCTGCCAACTCAAAATCTTTTTTTTGGGAGTTTCCTGTGAAGAATTTTTTTTTCTGATGTAAGTTCATTGGGAGATTGAACTTACTTTCTTCGTCAAAATGGGCTCATATACATGTAACCGTTATACAGTGTTTGCTTTATAGTTTCTGTTTCAAGTTCAAACAAAAACCTTTGTTCTTTAAATTCAATTTTGTATATATTTCAGCAGGTGAAAAAAAAGAATTTCCCTACCTACCATACTCTAACCACCACGGTCGGGAGAGGACAACCAACAAATCTGGCCTGAGTGGCCCCTGAATAATGATAGCATGATACGATAAGTTTTTAACAATTGTACATATTTACAGTTAGCTAGCTTGGCGACCGTCACCTGCGGAAAAGAATGTTCATTATTGTATCCCCGAGTGGAAAAAGTGAGGTTGTGGCCTGGTGGGATCGGAGTGCCTCGTCGATTCTAGCAAATGGACACTTTCGGGATGTGATTTGAGAAGATGATGATGATTGTGGTTCCCCAGGTAGGAAATGCAACGGCAACAAGTCCAAGGGTCTGGAGATCCACGTGAAAGGTATCTGAGACGAACAGCTAGCAGTCTCGGCAGAAACAGAGGGTGTTTTCCACATCCAGTCCTCAGGTATGATGATGCGAGACGGTTCAGGAATGGCAGGCTGGTAAGCTTGTTCGAGTACCGTTGTGAAGGAGGAAAGTGCAGATGCAAGAATCGCCAATTCTTATCATCTGGGAGGGTAGGAATTGATTAAATGATGAAGTTGAGTCATAGTATCACCAGTGGTCGTGGCTTCGGAGGTACAGATACTTTGGGATACAGAAACTTCTGGACTCGCGGTGTCACCAAAACAGGATACCATCATTTTTGTTTGTTTTGAAGTACGTCATCGCCTAATGGCGCTGTGTTTTGACATTTCGTTTTGGGGGATTTTCATCTAACTTGGCATTGGATAAGAGATAGTCACTAACAAATTAAGCCAATTTATTTTTAAATATCTATGGTAGGATGGGGGTACTATGCTACCATGGTACTTAAAGGACAATTCCGGGATTGGTAAAAGTGTACTTTATAAGAAAGACTATTATATGACTAACATATTGGATCCTAAATAAAACCAATAGACAAATAATACGAGTAATTATACCATCGTAAACATGGGGTTATTTTATCTCCCGGGCGGCGCCATTTTCTTGCAACGAGCACAAGATTTCACGAGATCCTGACGTCATCCCCGCACCAACGCTATCTTTGCCGAGCACGAAGGCTGTACCGTAAATATGTATATGCATGGAGGCCCAACGTGTGCTAATTTGTAATCGTTAGAACATTGTCCAGTTAAGCTAGTATGTTTTTCAAGTAATTCTAGTATCTGATGTCGGTGGGGAATCGTTACCCCCCTAGACCGCTGAAGCATAGATTCCATTATCTCTATCCTATCAGAATGTGCTCATTTTGGTAACAATGCTGCCGTAAGTCATTGTTGTGCACGACAGCAACACGTTTCAGCAATATTTTTTTTTTCAAAATGTACCCCGGCACTATCTCTGTAAGTAGGCTATTACGCATTTTACACAATGTGATAAGGATTAAATGAAGTGGCACACTTGACACGTGTGTATTGTCAAATTATTCAGCCGACTCAAGATACTGTTATAGTGTGTCGCGAGCAGTGTAAATATATATTCCAAGAAAACATATGATATGATAATATTGCCGGATCCACAGAACCGATTCTAATAATTCTGACACCTACCTGTAGCTGCAAATTCAAAGATTTATTCAGCCTAGTGGTTCAAAATATACACCCTGCGGGAAAAACTAAGCCAGCAAAAGTTCAAACAAAAATTTCAGGATGCGCTCTATCCATCATCCCATATCAGAATGAGTATTACAGCTACAATGACAGAATTTGCATCCCAAGCTTTACAATGTTATCACATAAAGGGAAAAATTCCATCAAAATATCTTAATTATTGAAATTACTACAGCTTGCCGGGCAATATTGATCGGCGATGAAAATTCCCGGATTTTTTGTCGAAATGTTAATTCATTTGGTGATATCTCTGGCAATATTCATGTGAGCAAAATTATAATTGGTCAGGCAAATAACCATTTCTTTCAGCTTTAAGCACACTCCAATTTAATGACAATACGCAAAGATAGAGTCTGCAAAACAAACTCATGCTGAATTTTACCAAAAATGGATAACATATTCTCAGATCGTATCTTAGATGATTTTTTTTAATTTATTCCAGTCTTTTGAATCTCTTGTCCGATATTAAGATCCATTATATCATATTAATCCCGAGGTCGGCATCTATTTAGAGATCCTAGAATCATTGGAATCGCTTCAACGGTTCGTTTGCTATTATCATTTTCATATACTTCTTTAAAATATATACCTGCATCTATTGGCCTCGCTCCTACAGTCATAGCAATAGCAGTGGTGCGGGGCTGACATCGCTAGACGCGATAAAATGGCAGTGCCCAGATGTGCAGAAAAATTGTCAATTTTTGCGACTTTATCTAGCGATAGCTGGTTACGCTATTTCTATCTGGTTATTATTCTGGCACAATTTCATTAAACATGTAATAATCTTTCAAATAAAGCATACTTTTTATCATCCCCGAATTGTCCTTTAATACTATTTATAACTTCACATCAATTGCTTCACAAGATATCATCGCTAGAGCAGAAATCACGACTGATAGTGTGAAGCATTACCTTTTCATATATGTGCTTCCTAATCTGAAGGCATTAACCGTTGCGTTACAATCAGGGTTGGTGTCAATTCCGATTGGAATTTGAATTGATCAGTAAATTCCAATTCAATTCCAGAATTGGAATTGATCAATTTTAAGACACCGGAACTGGAATTAGATTTGGAATTGATAGTTTGAATTGACCGGAATTTATAAATTCCAAATCAATTCCAATCAATTCCATTCATATTTGTCACAGATTTACTGAACATTGTTGGCTATAAAATGTACATGTAGTATCTGTAAATTATACATTGCTCTTTATATGCCCTTAATGCATTTCATCCTAAATGATCTATATGATACCATTTACCACATTTAATTCTATATGCAGGTTCAGGGTTCTGCCCACACTGGTCGGGAAAAATGTCAAGCACTAATTTCATTCTGGGCAGAACCCTGCAGGTTGATGATATGTATTATGCCAGCTGTTATTAGATGCTTTATTGAAAATTTTAAAATTAATTTGACTGAATACTTTTGTCTCCTATGGCTGCAACAGTTTCCATTAAAATAAATTTTAACAACTTAGTTACATGTATAAACGTTGGTTTGAAGACTAGAATTTGAGATACTTGATAATTCAGTGATGAGCAAGTTAGCCCTTAACATGTCCTGCAGTGAGTTTGAGAAATGGCCATTGGCAGGCCAATGGAAGAATATTTTTTTTAATTTATCACTGGAGTGGCTAGCTGGATAACTGAGCCAGTAATTTCAGTGGTAAATTTTCAAAAATAATCTCTTGCTCTCTGAATTGATATAATAAAGATCTGATAAATGCTATGAACTTTAATACATTATTGAATTAACTCAATTCTCACTGACCAATTAAGCTTTTTATCCTATGTGAGCTTTGTACCACCTTTATTCAATCAAAGCCACCGATCTTGAACTTATTTCATTCTGCATTCCCTGGAAACAGGTTTTCATCTCTATGAAATCATGCCGTCTTTAAAATCATACAAATTAGTTTAAATGATTTCATATAAGCTAGAACCAGGATAACCAAATTGTGTAAAAATTATTCATCAAGATGTTAGCAATAGTGTTCAGTAAAGTAATAACTATCATCTGCATGGAATGAAATGGGTGAAGAAAGCAGAACATTACAAGATAATTGCCCTGCAATTATACCCTCCTACATAACAAAGGAATCATTGAACAACCCCTCTCTGTGAAATGTCTCAGCTTTTAAAACACAGATGTCTGAACTAGAGGTGTGATTCAAACTCTACAAACATGTGTTAAGTACTCTCACTCATTACTGTCCTATATACATTGTATTCTAATTCTTTTTAATGCAAACATTTATATAGCAAGGTTTACATGTATCTATAATAATTAGACATGGTATTAACCTTTAGTCATATTCATCGAGAAAAACCTCGGCATTAATATATAATTAAGTCAAATGGACTAAAAATAAGATCTGCTGAATGCTGACTTTTTGGACAATAATTTGACTGAAAGATATAACTACCTATTGGCAAAAAATTTTTTTATTCTAATTGTTTTAAATATTAACGGAGAAGCCAGCCAAAAAATGCATCGTTGAATTTAAAAAAATAGTCTTCTCTTATCCTGCAAATGGATATTTGCTAACGATAAATCTAGTTTTTCTTGGCCAATCTTGGACATCAAAGGGTTAAATGTTGATCTTAAGTAAGTATTGGTACGGAATTGGACTTGATCAAATGGAATTGGAATTGAACTTCTCTGGGTGGAATTGGAATTGATAAAATGAATTGATGTGGAAACGGAATTGGAATTGATAAAATGGAATTTACCCCATCCCTGGTTACAATATTATTTTGAAATCACTGTGGTATGTCAAAAGTTGACATCTATTTGCATGACCCAAGGGGTGGTACTGGGTGTTGAAATCAATTTAAAAATCAGAAATTTTCTCAAGTTAAAATTATGTCGCAACAATTATGAAATTCAACATATCAGCTGTCACATAGTTATATTTTAGCTCAAAATCTCTTTAGTTTTATTGGTTATATATAACTTTCAGGATAGACCCCTCTAAGTACCAACATGATTTAAGGATGTCAGCCATTTTGAATCCAAAAACCACACTACGAGGACAGATATAAATTGTATAGAATAACCGCTGATTCAATTTATAAAAACATTAATAGGCATAACTAATTGTTGTATTTTTCATGCAGAGTAAAATTTTGTTCAAGCATTATGTATTTTTCCCATATCACACTATCAAACAGTTACCACGGTACCGTAGTACTCAACCTTATTTACTAAATTATTAGCAATTTCGGCTTAGGCGCACCGAAACTGGATACCCCACGATAAGAAAGCGGCAATTGCTTGATCTATTAGCAGAACGTAACTGTTTTTCACTTTTAAATACCTCTCCCTATAATGTCACGTCAAGGACGTAAGGCGCTACGCTACAAAATTGAAAAATTGCGCCAAATTGTATGCACGTTATAACGGTTATAATGTAATTCGTATCTTGTCATATATCATCTTTGGCACGGTCTCATAGATATTTGCTTGATTTATTGAATAAATAATCTTGAATCTGTATTGAATTGTCAAAATATTGACCTATATGGAAATAAATTATAAAGAATCTTGAATCAAGAATCTATTATCTAGGCCTAGTTGGCTAGTAGTAGTAGTAGTAGTAGTAGTAGTAGTAGTAGTAGTAGTACTACTAGTAGTAGTAGTAGTAGTAGTAGTAGTAGACTAGTAGTAGTAGACTAGTAGTAGTAGACTAGTAGTAGTAGACTAGTAGTAGTAGTAGTAGTAGTAGTAGTAGTAGTAGTAGTAGTAGTAGTAGTAGACTAGTAGTAGTAGTAGTAGTAGTAGTAGTAGTAGTAGTAGTAGTAGTAGTAGTAGTAGTAGTAGTAGTAGTAGTAATTCCGATTTGCAGTGTTTGAATATCTGCCACTTGAAGCTATCCATAATTTGTCAGATTCTGCTAAAATATACCTGAGCTTGCGTCCTGCCATCTTCAGTAACAACCCAGTGTGTTGAAGCATCACAAACATTCCAAAAATCAATGACAAATTTGAGCCAGAGAAAAAATGTTATGGAGGAAGACATTTTTGTTGCTCAACATTATTCCCATAAGGCGCACCGCATAGGAGCCATAACCCTCCTAGCAGGACAAACTGGAAAATGTGCAAAAACGTGCAGCTGCCCGTATCGGCATTATCGTCAATCTCTCCCCTACCAGGCTTTTTCCGCATGGCGTTAACAATAGAAGGGGGAGAGATTGACGACATAGCCGATTTATCCCCTCAAACGATTGCTACAAACCAGGCAGTATGATAAATATGGAAACCCTAGAACTCCAACAGTTGTCAGACAAAAGGAAACTGCCTTATCTTGTTGTAAAAAGGACTACAGCAACAAGCAAAGATACCATTAGAAAGTCTATAGACTCCAATTCGGGAAACCAAAAACATGCACAACAGCCACTTCAACCAAATTTAAGCAAGAACTGATGTCTTTAAATTCCGCTTTATTCCCAGTACCATTGGTGATTGGAACAAAATATCACAGGATCTTCTAAGCAGTTTACCGAATTAATTAGAGGCAAAAACATGTCTAAACCAGCTACTTGACGAATGGGCGGCTAAAATAATGTCCTTTGAATGTTTCGCCATAACTAATCAAGATCAAGATCAAGATCAAGAACAAGAACAAGAACATACGAGCCCCACACTATTACATTGACGACGTTACGTTACGCTAAGCTAAGCTTAGGTAACCATAACGTTGTAAGCATATGGAGATACAGTACTGCAGCTAGAACCCTCCATGGTTTCTGCTTCTGTCATTTAGTAGTGTAGCTTGTGTGGGTACGTACTGGTCCGCCATATCGCTCCACTCCATTGCACCACAAATACACGATGTGCGGGAGGGCTGGTTAGCTGTGGTTCTTGGGGTTGCGGATCCCATATCATGTTTCTCCGGAAAGTACAAAGACCAGCCTCTAGAGCCGGTGGACCATTGCCACCGAGATTGAACCACACAGTCTCGTCCCAACTGTTGGTGTCACCAGTATGACGGTCTATTCTAATATAGAGAAACGGACAAGATGTTAATAATTAAGCAGTCACAAATGTGTATACTATACAAACAATATCACTCATTTATAATACAAAACATAGAGCCATCCAGTGTTCTTTCCACATGGTCTCGCTGAAGGTACCACATAGATCTGTAAATCCGCAGAGGTATCCCCGCAAGGGAGCATCGCGTCGAGGCCACTGGGTAGCTAAATATAAACTAACTATACCCTGGCAAAAAGGGGCACTCTTTTGTTCAAACAGAAAATGCTAAGTGCTGAAAATCCTAGTGAAGCCATAATTAATGTGAAGCACGCTGGTTTATGTGAAGATGGGACGAAGGATTTCCTACGAATTCCCAGGTCACCATCTTATGTAGGTCCAAAGTTACTGCATTGGTAGTTTCCGCTTTATTTATGCAGGCCTTCTGCTACATTCTAACATACCAGTTAGTTATTAAAAACTAATACAAGCTTTGGCCACAAGTGGCAGGGATTCCTACCTAACTTTAGATACACTTATCCAACGGGCACAGATGCTCAGCTTTCCATAGGTCGCCTTGCATAGCATCTACCTCCGAAGGATAGCATGTACATGTTATGGAGCAAGGCTCCTGGATCAGATAACAATCTGGTCACCCTGTCCTGCAGCCACATATAACACCACCAGGACAAGTTTTACAGTTTACACAAGCAAATTTAGAAAGTGCCATGTCATTTATGGTGGGGATAGAGAGATGGACATCCACCACTAGTGTTCTTCTAGTGAGGGCGTGGCAGATTCAAAGATCTCACCCAGACACTACAATGACTTGCATGAAGATCCGCATCTCGTCCGTCACTGCATACTATGGAGTTATCATTTGACCTGTCATTAGGGTTAAGTTCCAGAATGCCCAGAAGTACACTGCAGCCCGGTCTACACATAATATTATTTCTTTTCGCAGTGCTTCTTACATTGGCAGGGGTATCTAACTAACAAGTATCCAAGGATACCGGGGGTGGGGGGGGGGAGATGTATGTGAATCAGCACTTTAACCATCACCGCTCGGAAACCTCCGATAGTTTCCCAGGGTCGGATCTGGCCAACGTGTCAATAGGGAATCCAGACAATTATAAAGCCCTGTGGCTGGTGGATCGCAGAAAGAGACAAAAACTCAATATTGAGTTATATATATAAGAGGCCCTAAGGTAATTGGCCAATTTTACACAACCTAGCCAGTGCGTGGTGTTACATATCCACTACAGCCGGAAAAGAGGCATACACTATGCGTCTCTTATGGAGAAATTGTCCCTAACTACTTCAAACCTATCCTATTGAGCTAAATAGACAGGTTTAGTCGGTAACATGTCAGGCTCAAACAATTAGAGCATGATCAGCGACCTCAGTGTAAAATTGGTGCTGGTGGGGTAAGGTGATGAAGATATCTGTTGCTGTATAGTATTTCCTAGCACACTGTGGGCTAGAGTTTTTTTATAAATAAACAAAACGTATTAACTAGATGGCTACTTGCCATATGCACAACTAACTAATGCACAATTACGAATATGATACGAATGAAGTATCATAGGTCATTGGACCTTATGGTGCTGTTAATAGAGAGCACCCACAGTAAACAAGGATAATATTCACAGTAAGAAACAGAAAATATAAAAATGTAGTCTTAGGACTGGTAAGGCACCTATAAGTCATCAGTACCATATAATAATTAAATGTCACAGTATAGTTACTTAAGTACCTATTAGTCATCGGTACGGTGAAAGTTCATTAGTCACTGAAATTGAGGCGCTAATATGTAAATAGCGCGAGATGGCATGATCTCTGATGCATGGAAGATTTCCACAAGCAGGTCTCCACAAGCAGGCTTCCGCAGGCAGGTCTCCACAAGCAGGCTTCCACAGGCAGGTCTCCACAAGCAGGCTTCCGCAGGGAGGTTTATTGATATGGCATACTCTCAGGATGGTGAAGAAGAACAGATAAGAAGATGTCCATTAGATAGTCTTTCAACTGATACAGGATCTAAACAGTTTGTTGCAAAGTTTAGTATGAAAGTTGTAAGTGGCCCATTAACAGACAGGGCTACTGTTATGATTATTTATGCATGTACAATAACTGGCACACAGTGCAGGATACGTTGCATAGCTCTTGCAGCGCTGCAAGCAAAGTCCCACCAGACTGTGGTCTAAAAGTTAATTATCACACGCGACATGTAGCGTGGAAGTTTGAATCCACTTTTCAGCATGGTCGGCAGATCCGGAGAGTCACCCACCAAGAATCACCATCAGCTCTACATTCCGTAGAATCACATTTGGGGCCATACGGCCGGATGGGCATCCGGGAGCTTCCTAAAACTTGTGTATCATGGAAAGTCGAGAACTGCTTACTGGCGTGGGTGAACTGATTTATAAAATAAAATAAAACTGTCCGATCCATCCCCGCTCTCCGCTAGACAATAGACTAAACTTCTGCAGCCACATAAGATCGCAAGTCAACAAAGCAAATAGTATCATGATGAGGATATTCTTTACACATCTAGATGAGGACATGTTTAAGCAACAGTTCCAGGCATTGGTGAGGCCACACCTAGAATATGCAGTGAGTGTATGGAGCCCATAGCTAAGGAAGGACAGCGAGGCTATCAAAAATGTACTGCCACGTTCATCTAAGCAAGTACCCTCACTTAGCAACGTCAGCAACGAAGAGAGACTCTTGTGCCTGAAGCTATCATCTGTGTTCTACAGAAGGCTTAGAGGGGACATGATCGAAGTGTACAGGATACTGCATGGCATCTGTGACCCAAATGTAACCAATAACCTACTGGAAGTAGCAAGTAACAGATGCACAAGAGGCCATGACCTATGGTTGGTCAAGCACCGTAGTAGGATTAATGCGCGGAAACATTCATTTTAGAATCGGGTAAATGATATATGGAATACCCTCCCTTGGTGCCAAAATCGGACACAGAAATTGCTGTGTGCCAAATTGTGCTTATGATATTGCCCTGCTTGCATGTGACACCAAGCGTCAACAAGAACTGCTTAATTTTGTTGACCACTATAGAGCGGTATACCATCAATCCAACAAATAGTGTCATAGTCTTGCTCAATAAGGGCCCCAAAGGAGACATCAAATATCCATTTAGGTGAATGCCAAATTGAACAGTCGAGTTGTGAGACACATGGGAATAGAATGTTCGACCAACTGTAAAGAAAATGTAAAAAAGGGCATACAGTCAACTTGAAGAACCATCTACTCACTGATGGGGGCATGTGTGTATGGAAATGGTGCTATGTCCCCTGCACTCGTCGCACATATATGGAAGATCTACTGTGTACCAAGGTTCCTGTATTGTCCGGAAGTCAAAGACTCTGCACCAAACAGATCTAAACTCCATCGAGCAATTCCAGCATACTGTCCTCAAGCAACTCATCATCATCATCATCATCATTTTATGAGGCATAAGCCATTGGCTTGTTATTGCCTCAGTGTTTTTTGTAACATGGCTTGCTCAGTCCAATTCAAAAGTTCTTTCTTTAAAGTCGATATCTCGTTTGATCTTGAATGATTTTATTGTTGTTGATTAATTAAGTCTTCTCAAAACCATTAGATTTAAGAGTTACCCTTACCACTCCAATGTCAATATTCTATTTTTTGCTGTGTAAATAACAAATAAACTGGGGTACACTTTTCAACAATTTGGTTGATGAGCATTATGTTTGACAGCAACATCCACCACCAAATCTGCCGAAAAATGAACACCAGAATGAAAATTTTAAATTCTGATATATTAGTGGCAAGGGCTAGTACACTGATTTGTGGAAATGCTGTGGTGCAGATGGGTGTTCCCCCGCATCAGCTGCAGTGTGCTGCTTACACTCATGGTTAGACCCTGCTGCGCCTAGCATTTGGGTACATGTTGACTTGTGGAGGCTGTAGTTGGTTTTATTGCTGTAGTTTTCATTTTCTGCCTTTCTCACTATCCTAATTTCCTTCACTATGCTAGTGTCTCTTCATGCTACCACAAAATGCAAATGTGGAAAGTAGAGACCTATCTACCCATAATTGAAATCGCTATAGAGCATATTCTTGTTGATACACATGCTACTCCAAGATCAGTCCACTGTATTGGAAGAATTGCAGTATGACTTTGTGATGGGCTGGTATACGTATGGCTGTTCAGTCAAATCCAATCTTTGAAGTAGATATTTAGTTTGCTCTTGAATAATTCAACTGTTGTTGCTTCGACTATTGTAGCGGGCAATGAATTCCACTGTGGTACCACTCCATTAATGTAATATTGGATGATTCGAAAAAGTAGTCCTTATCAATGTTATATAGATCCTTGATGAGCTTGAATGTTTCAATTAAATCTCCTCGAAATCGTCTATATTTCAGTGACATTAGATATAGGGCTTCAAGTCTTTCCATGTAGCTATACTCTGATTTGTGGGACGAGTTTTGTTGCTTGGCATTGAACTATTTCTAATAGCTGTGATTGCCTTTTCAATCTTCGTGACCATGCCGAGTTGCAGTATTCGAGAATAGGTCTCACTAGAGACTTGTACAAGGGAGTGAAAGTAGATGGGTCAATTTTGGTAAATGTTATCTTGATTAGTCCAATTGTGCTGTTCACCTTGGATACAATATTCTCTATGTGTATATCAAAAGAAAGGTTTCTGTAAATATGCACGACCTATCTAACCCTATCCCTGCCTAACGGACTAACCTACCACTGCAAAAAATTTGTAGATGACACAAAGATATATGGTAACCCAGCTACCAGTAAGATTCAGGACAACATAGACAAAGTATGTAAGTGGTCGCAGATATGGCAACTATCTTTCAACACAGACAAAACTCATGCCATACACTTCGGCAGAAATAACCTTCAAACCAAATACTATTTGACAGATTCGCCCAATATGCATCCTGTATTAACGTCAGAGGTAGAAAAAGACTTAGGTCGTGCATATTTACAGAAACCTTTCTTTTGATATACACATAGGGAATATTGTATCCAAGGTGAACAGCACATTTGGACTAATCAAGATAACATTTACCAAAATTGACCGATCTCCTTTCACCCACAAGTCTCTTCATTTATCTGCACTGTATGCATCATATAATCAGGATGCATACCACTAATATATATGCATATCTATGTGCATCCCTTTGTTTACCCGGGATGCACCATGTAATTAGACCAATCTGTGATACTATGTCGGGCATAGTTACATAATGATATAACCTGTATACATCTCACTGTATTGTAATCGTGGTATGTTGGAGCTTGGGTGTTCTCTATGGAAAAATAATTATCCGCACCAAAGAGAATCCCCATGCGAGCTATTGTTTAGGAAATCAGTGTCCAAATAATTAATAAAGCACGCACCAAGAAATAAACACAAAACAAAAAAAGAAAAAGAGCGAGAAAAATAATTCCAGGTCAAAGATTAAAATCAATGGTATGCCTCCGTCCAAAACTCTTTCGCACCCTATGTGCTCTGTCTTATGAACACACGTCTGTTGCATCACTCTCCTCTTGGCTGCGTGCCTACTCAGGAAGTCTATAATTCCCGCCTAGCATGCTCCCATGCGCTCGATCCGCCATGCATGATCGTTTGCCATGGTTGTCAAACTAGGAGGGGTTGGTGTAGCATAGACCGACCGGACGGGTATTGATCATTCCAGCAAAGCTGGGTACGGAACGGCCACTCCGGATTCGCTCCAAGCATGCCCCCCCCCCCTGGGTAGGATAGTACGCATACATAGGTCCTATGGGAGAGGTTTCTTGTAAAAAAATCGGCTACGTCTGATAGAATGTGTGGTGCGCATGCGCGTGTGTCAGAGCTTCCCTGACAACACATCTCGTACCTGGAGGCTAGTGCATGCCTATAGTGTACCGAGTAGGTACTCGTACATGTTTATAAGTTATCCCTTCTCGTTGTTCTTGGTACCGATTAGGAACAGAATTAAACGAGCTTTCCAAAACTGTAAACGGTTTCATAATCGGCCCAGAAATGGCTGACTTATCGTCAAAGATCCCCGCAAATTATACTTAGAATATTGCTATAACGTCGTAGTCGGGTGTATATATTAAACTAAATACAGAGATCTGTGTACACGTGATCGATATGTCACTAGCATACCAACACGCTGATTGGCTAGCGCTCGGCTGCTGATTGGTTGAGGCGCCCAGCTCTGATGTTACAGCGAGTATAAAAGGAGTGAAAAATCGACGATTAAGAGCATCGCCGGCGTGGAAGCTGGACACGCGCAGGACGACTGGACCACCAGGATGACGGATGTAACCTGCTGATGTACCAGTGATCTTCACCCCAACCGGTGTCTTACGGAACCCAGCACATCCACGGTGGTAGGACGTCCTCGGCTTCCATGGAATTTTGGACTAAATTTAAGGTTAGACTTTCCTAATGCAACTTCTGCAGGAGGGGTTGTGTGGGCCCAGGATGTAATCCTACGCGATGTAGAGCTACAGTGATTCTTGATGGATGACTTGCTGGATCTGCTAAGCACGCTGAAAAGTGGACACTAAATTCCGCACTGCATGTAGTGTGTGTTTTAATTAATGTTTGGACCACAGTCTGGTGGACTTTGCTAGGTGCGCCGCAAGAGCTATGCGACGCATCCCGCACAATGTGCCAAGTTATGTATCTGCTTAACATTATTATACCGCCGTCTCTGTTAATGGGAAACCTTTAAGTTTGCTACTTCCATCGCTTTCTCACTTCTGCATAAATTATGATTTAGTTATAGAGGCTATCTAATAGATGCTACTTCACTGCTCTGTTTCACTGTCATGAGTATGCACCATATCTACCCTGCCTGGAGGAGTCAGCTTGCAGAGCCAACCTCCTGAGACCAGCTGTGGAAATTGCCTGAGGAAATCTCTCCAGCTCCAGAGAACGTGTCAACTTGCGCTATGAATATGTTAGTGCCTCAATTTCAGTAACATAGTAGCCTGTTCCACACCGACTATCTATACTATTGTACATCTAATTATTATTTCCGCATATGGCACTGATGACTAATAGGTGCCTTCCCGGTCTTAGGACCGCAATTTATAATTTCTTTATTACTGTTCATATTATCCTTATTTACTGTAGGTGCTTTAACTAACCGCACCGTTTAGGTCTTTCAACATGATATGTACTACCTCATTAATTCATATATAAATTGTCATTGTTCATTGCATTGGTTAGTTGTATATGGCAGACAGCCATTCGTTGACATGTTTTGTTTAATTATAGAAAACTTTTACTGCAGTATGCTAGGAAATATTAAACAGCAACATTTATATCCGCATCACTTATTCCTATCATTATCAATTTTACACTGAGGTCGCTGACCCTGCTCTAACTGTTTGAGCCTGGCATGTTACCGACTAAATCTTACTATTTAGCTCAATAGGATAGGCTAAAGTGATTAGGGACAATCTCTTCGTTAGGAGACATTAGCCTCTTTTCCAGTGTTGGGATAATGTAGCCCCGCACTCCGGCAAGGTTGTGTAAAAGTGTCCAATACCTATAAGGCCTCGTACATATCAAGTTATTGTCTCTTTCCACGATCCACTAGCCGCATGGCTCTTAATTGTTTGGACATCCCATCAGCACGTTGATCTGATCTGACCCTGGGAAACTATCGGAGGTTTCAGAGTGGTGATGGTTAAAGTACTGATTTACATACATCTCCCCCGTATCCTCGGATACTTGTTAGCTAGATAACACCCCCTCACCCCCCCCCCCCCACAAATGAAGGAAAGCACTACGAAAACATATAGCTATAAACGTGAGTTTGATAAGTTTATTTACCGGCCCGCAGTGCATATCTGGGAACCTAATCCTAACGACAGGTCAAAAGTTAGATCCGTAGGAAGCGGTGACGGATGAGACGCGCATCTTCATCCAACTCGTCGGAGTGTCTGGGAAGGATCTTGGAATCTGCCATGCCTTCATGGGAAGGACGCTCGTGATGGATATTCGTCTCTCTATCTTCGCCTTGAACGATATGTCAGTGATCAAACTTGCTTACGTGAAATGTAGCCATTGTCTAGGTGATGTTTTATGTGGTTGTGGAACAAGGTAGCCAGATTTTCATCAAATTCGGATGCGTTGTGATGTAACATGTACGCATGCTGTCGGTGGCGGTAGATGCTCTTTCAATGCGACCTACGGGAAGCTAGGCGCCTGCACCCATTGGACAGCTGTATCTAATGATAGGTAGGTATCCCTTCCACTAGCGGCCAAAGCTAGTTTTCGTTTCTAACACTTAATTGGTAGGTTAGAAGGTAGCAGAAGGCCCGCATAAATAAAGCAGCATCTACCAATACAGCATCTTGGAACTACATAAGATGGTGATCTGGGAATTCTTTGGAAATCACTCATTCCGCCTTCACGTAAACCAGTATGCATCACATTAATTGTGGCTTCATTAGGATTTTTCAGCACTTAGCACTTTCTGATAAACAAAAGAGTGGCCCTTTTTGCCAACTCTTTTCCCCGCTTCGGCGTTGAAGGCATTTTCCTTGCCTCTCGCAACAGTGAGAATTCCTGTGACGGAGGCCCACGCGAGGCACCTTCCTCTCGCACCATCATGAAATATTTGGTGATGGAGGCCCGCGCAAGGCACTTTCCTCTCGCAGCAACATTGTTCTCTCTGTGTATGTTAGGGGTATATTACTTTTATTAAGCTACTCAGTGATCTCCTATGGATAGACACACAAGTGACGCAAACAGTTGGGATGACACCATGTGGTTCAATCTCAGTGGCAATGGCCACACCCAGACCCAGCCGATCAGTGCAAAGGTGTTGCACCATACTATGAGGACCTTGCAGTTCCAAAAGATGAGCCTCACTTTAACTCAGATTATGCAGAGCGAATACAGTATGACCTCTCATTAATATGGCATATCTGCATGCAGAACACACAACCCTGTAATGTAACCAGATAACGGTTACGGAAGTATGTAATGCTGTCAAACGGTTGAACAACGGCAAAGCGGCAGATGAGTTTGGTATCACAGTGGAACATATAATTTATTCTGGTGAGGTCTTACTTCCTATCCTGACACACTTATTTAACATTGCTCTGCAAACAAAACAAATTCCACTTGCATTCAAGTCTGGCATCCTCACACCAGTTCACAAGAAAGGCAAGGATCCTTCTAACTTTAGTAGCTACAGAGGTATCACTGTGTCATCCTTATTAGGAAAGATTTTCGATCACATCATACTAGACAGACTCCAAAATAGCATTCCGGCAAATTAGTCTTCATTGCAGTATGGGTTTACTTCAGGCCTATCTCCAACTATGGCAGCTTTAGTGATATCAGAGACAATCTCAGAAGCCACAGAAACTAGACAGCCAATTTACATTGCATTCCTTGATAGCCAGAAATCTTTTGATGTTGTGGATCATCATTCTCTAAAATGCCATCTGTTTGACCAGAACGTTGACCCACGTATATGCCAAATTTGTTATCATATGTATGAGGATCTATCAGCGAAGGTGAAATGGAAGAATGCCATTAGTGATAAGATCGAGATCAGACAACGAGTTCGACAGGGGGGAATTCTATCAACAGGACTGTAAAAGACCTACATCAATAACCTCTTGGTCAATTTGCAAACTCAGCAATTCGGGACTTATATAGGTCCAATATATATTAGATGCCCCACTGTTGCAGATGACCTTACTCTATGCAGCAACTCAGCTAATGAGCTTCAGGCTATGTTAGACCAATCCTACAACTATGCATGTCGGAAAAGATACAATATTCACCCTGAGAAATCCAGTATCCTCTGCAAACCTAACCAAAAAACCTCTATGAGGCGAGATCTCAAGTGGAACCTAGGCATCTCAACAATAGATGTAAGAGAAAAAACAACACATCTTGGTCTACTGTGTACAGTAAAGCGTGAAGTATCCACCAACATTGAAGAAAAGATGTCAAAAGCGCGAAGAACCATTTATGCCATGACAGGAACTGGACTTCATGGGTCTAATGGCTTAGCTCCAAAGATATGCTTTCATATATATGTCATGTACATTCCTTCAATACTTCTATATGGCCTGGAAATATTTGCACTATCATTAAAAGAGGTAGAGACCTTAGAGAGCTTTCACCTCAACATGCTGAGAAAGATACTTGCATTACCAGTTCGCACAGCTAGATGCGGTATTCTCCTTCTAATTGGTGCCAGACCTCTTGTAGCAGAACTTCACCTCCTGCAACTCACATGCCTGGGTGGAATCATTAGGAGTGGAAATATTACACTAAATCGTATAATGCAGCAACAATTGGCTCTAGGTCTCATTACATCCGAATCGCAAAACTGGATTATCTATATACAGACTATTCTTCAACAATATAATCTTCCAAAATTGAAAGACCTACGAAATCAGTCTCCCAGCAAACAGCAATTGAAGGAAATGATCAAAGGTGCAGGTGATACACGGTGGACACACGAGCTAAGTCAACAATGCCTTACAAAGAAAACACTGTTTTACTGCCATACTACAGGACTTTATATTGGAAGACCTCATTTGCCCATCAGCAGCATTCTGAATGAAGTCAAAGATGTACAAAGATCTAGCATAAAACAGGAACCTATATCTCGTTCAGTCTACCATAGCCAGGTTTAAGAAAAGGCAAATAGATCCAACATGTCCGTTATGTCAACAGCATCCAGAAGCCTATCCGCATATGCTCATTACTTGCTGTGCCTTACTCACACACAGAAAGAAAAGCTTGTTGAAACTTAAAACTCTCATTGAACACCAATTCAAGTTCAAAGTTGCTTTATTTCATGTTTTTTATACATATAAATACTCTAAACAGGCAGTCCATCAAAGGCATGACCTATGAGCGATGGACTCCTTACACACATTACAAAACATGTGTACATTAACATATATATGGCACACAAAACAATGGCACAGTGACAGAATGCTAACAAGCTATCTAGATATGAATACTTATACAGGGACCTGACTACCCTTCTAGAATTATTAGCCAGCAAATTAACATATTTGGGGATTTTATTAGCCATAGAGATTTTCGGTGAGAAAGGATATGAATCTCGCCTCAGACTTATAATGTACAATATACCATATTTAAATGGGCCCATATACATATACTCACGCGCGCACGCACGCACGCACGCACGCACGCACGCACGCACGCACGCACGCACGCACGCACGCACGCACGCACGCACGCACACACACACACACACACATATATACACACACACACACACACACACACACACACACACACACACACACACACACACACACACACACACACACACACACACACACACACACACACACACACACACACACACACACACACACACACACACACACACACACACACACACACACACACACACACACACACACACACACACACACACACACACACACACACACACACACACATATATATACATACACATCCATACACATATACATAGGCACATAAACACATACACATACATATATCCATACATATACACATATACATATACACATTAGGAGGTCACACGTGGTCATTGTTTTGTAGAGATGTCCGTCTGTTAGCCAAATTGATTATCGACTGCACAGTACTCGTGGATTCAGGAATAATTCCAGATATCCCAGATCTCTGTCATCAAATTGAGATTATCTCTACCGTGGTAGAACATATATGCTCAAGTCTCACAATAGCATGCGTTACCGCCAATAATTTGCCAAAGTTATACAAACAGAAACTGTATGTGTTATATATTAATTGGAATCATCGGCATGTTGATTTGTTTCACTGTGGTAATTTGCAATTTAGAAGAACTTTCAAAGTTTATATTTTATATTTACCACACGTTGTGGTGGGTTTTCCAGTCAAGTGGCGGATGATACATACATAAGAAGAAGAAGAAGAAGAAGAGGCGAATATACGGGCGGGACAAGCATAAGTCCACAACATTCTAAGACATCATACAACAAGTAAAATATGCAAAACCGTGAAATAGATTTATAAAGGGTCGTTTCCCGTTACCAATTAAACCAATTTATATCCAGATGTAAAAAAGTTACAATAGTTATGACGGCAACCGCCTTAGGCCTCGCTACAATATAAATTTGCGTCGTGATTGTGTCATGCGCGAGGAATCAGAATTTTGACCAATGAAATAACGGGAACCTGCATAAACGCACACGAGTTCAAGAGTCATCAAGTTCTCTGAAATTCAAATATTTTTTAATCGGTTGGTTTGTTTGTTGTATCTTATGATCGTCTTTTTCACTTTAGACTAGAAACTTCCAAAATTCATTCCTAAAGCATCTGTAACTTAAAAGTAAGTATTCATTTATGCGGCCGTATCCTAGGTGGGAGCCTCTACTTGTAGCGACATTACTCACCCATTTCGGTTAACTAAAAGAAAAAGTAAAGCGTAAGGGTAAAATAAGATACGAATGAGTGCCGTTTGTTCTGTAAATAAATAATTCTTAAGGTGTTACCCCCTTTTTAATTCTAAATTTAAGCCCATTTGTAAATGATGTATTCTACCATGTATACTGTCTAGTAGTAATTCGGTTTTAAACTCGTTGCCGAATTCGTCTGCTCCACAGAAATATTTGTTTCGCTGCATACAATAGGCCTAATGACGATAAGGCCCCCCCCCCCCCCCTCCCCCTTCTCCTCCCTCAACCTCCTTCCGTCCAGTATGTCGGTAAGTTACTCCAAATAATGACCACGTCCTTTCAGGAGTAGAAATTAGTAGTTTCAAGACTTTGGTACACTGGAACTAAACTTGATATGTAGATGCACATATATGGAGGTTTGCAGTGTGTGAAAATTAGGTCAGCATGACCTACCTTTGACATACTTTTCTTTTCTCAGTTCATTGTACATTACAGAAAATTTTTGTCTGGGCTGTTGTTGTTTCAATAGTTTTAGGTAATCGAGAACTAAACTTGGTGTACATGGTGTATAAATGCATTATATGCTGAAGGTTTGTTGCGTATGAAAAGTAGGTCAGGGTGACCTACTTTGCACGGTTCACTGAACATTACAGAAAATCTGCCTAGGCTGTAGTTTCAAGAGTTTTTGGTATATTGGAACTAAACTTAATGTATAGATGTATTATACACTGACGCAGTATAAAGTGTGGCATGTAAAAGGTAGGTCAGCATGACCAAATTTTCACGGTTCACTGAACATGCTTTTGACATACTTTTCATGGTTCACTGAACAATACAGATAATGGACCGTTCCAGTTTATCCATCCATGATATGACATCGTAATCAACTATGTGATGTGTAGCATGACGCCATAATCATGATGCCAGGAATGACTCAATTTAGTCCGCCTTAAACGCTTAATTGTCAGACACGTACAAATTGTATGTCTTTGCTATTTAATAAACATGCATCATTCAGAGATCGATCGATCCCAACACGAGTGTTGTGTGGGCGTGGCAAAGCTAAAACTGGAAAGTTCCATTTTTTATCCAGGTCATAGTTTCAAGGGTGTCCCTATGGAGTATTTGCCTTCGGGGAGCATACATCGGTTTATTGATATGCCATGTTTATGTATATAGTAGTATATAGGGTGTTAGTAGCCACTAGCCAGTCAGGTAAAGTCCATCCAGCCAACTTTACAAGCCCTTGTGGGCAGGCATGGGGTCAAATGCATTTAAATGCATTTAAATACTTTTTTTCAAGTATTTGTATTTCCATTTGAAGATTTCAAACCACAACAATGTGCATTTGACTTTAAATAATTTTGCTAAGGTATTTGAACTTTCAAATAGGTTTCAAATGCTTTTTCAAATACTTTTCATCTAAATATATATATAGACAGCCTGAAAAATGTGTATTCTATTTCTTACTTGAATCTGGAGTCGATTCTTCGGGTGAGTTCGGGAAAGGTGGTCTTCCTTTCTCTGGAAATCTTCTATCTAAAGAACACTAACACTTCTTGCAAAGTTAAATAATAAATTCTAGACTTTATTAAAGTGTAACAAAAGTAAAGCCGTATTGCAGGCTATGTAATTTTAACAATACTTTTAAAACTTGTAACTTTCGACTAAATTATTTCAAACTAATTTCTAACAAAGATTCTAACTGATGAATATTCAATTGCTGATGTTAAAGCTCAAGCTCAAGAGAGATGTTTACTCGAGAAGAGTGCAACCGGAAGATTAAAGATTTGGACATCATGCACATCCTTTTATACAATAAAAGTGGATTCGTGCATGATGTCGGTCTAATGACGTTTCAGAGGGCTTCCCTGGTGATTTCCAAAATCTAATCACTGATTGGTTAGCACTCTCCTGCCCACGCTCAAAAGATGGTCGACTCAACCGGTCAGAACCAGTGTGTAAGTGATGCTTCTTGACAGAATACATATACAAATCTGCTTTGACAAGCCCCGTCAAGCATCCATTCCTTGCATACTTTCATTCCTCTTACTCATTGTTCTGTTGTGACAATAGCGTTAACCATTCAAGTATTAACTTCACAGGATTACTTTAATACATGAAATCTATATTCGGATTCGACAATTAGTGGTTATGAGATGTCATGACGTATGCCTAGGTGATCTGTGACCTGTCATGTATATTCTGGGTAATTACCAGAAGTACGCATACATCACAGGATTTCCATGTGGTGCTGAATCATATAACTGGATCTGTATACACCATTTCTGCTATCTGACTTGCTTCTTCGAATCATGTAAATGTCCTTCTTAATTAACCATCTTGTAAGACCTTGTTGTATTAAGTATCTAGAAATCATCTTAAGATCTATCTTGATCTTAATCCAACAGCGTCCTACCGTCACAGTATCTATAACCTGTATCAAGGCGGCAGATCCAGTTTCTATCCTTTCAAAGGGTTAAAGATTCAGTTCGATTCCTATAAACGATTATGACTGTCACTATGACTGTGGGTTGAATATTCGCCTAATTTATCCGTTCTAAATCCTGATTATAAAATTGACAAAACTAGATTGATTGCAGCAACCAATCTTAATCAAACGTAAATCAAATATGGCTAAACCAATTTGTCTATCACCAGGGATCATAAATCATCAATTTAGAAACCCTCAAAACATTCACATAAAATACATAACTTATACATTCAGTAAGCAACATGAATAATAATAATAACAGTGGTGTAATTGGATATCCCGATATGGATATAAATAAATTACTACATAAAAGCTACACCACTCATCTCATGTCATAATGATCTACTAGGAATAAACTTATTTGCTTACTGCCAATAGCGACCTGAATAATTGGCCCTATTGCCGATGACTTATTACAAAATACCCACTGTCTATAGCGACCGCAATAGTTGGTCATATATCCAGTGACATATCATGATGACGATGCGATGAATATTCACGACTGAGGATGTGACGCAAAACATACTTGACCTGCACAGTGTCAAACGGTCACCTGCAAATATTTACCCAGGTACCAAAAGGTAGCCGTGGGGTTAGCGGGTAGCTAGTCCACAAATCCCATATTTACATATGCCCATCGACCGAAGTTAAATGACCGGTTCATTTAACTAGCTGTGCACCATCTACAGCCACTCATCTCCACATCCCTCTACTAACGAATATTCATATCACCTTATCACCTACAAACTAGATACAAACAAAATATAATCAACCAAATAATAACACACAGCACCTAATTTGTAGCATAATGACACAGTATCAGGGAATATTTTGAGCGGTATCGCATCGCAAAATGCGATGCAAATGAGTACCTGTTGCTGTATATTCACAATTTCGCTTAGCTATTTGCTGCGATGCATAATTTTGATGTAAAATTCAGTCAATTCACTTAATTTTGAAATATTTTTGATAAAAAGTTGCAAAACGATTGTCAAATTTAGTAAGGAAGCGAGATGCGCATGCGACGGAGACTGATTTGTGACATAGCCCATAGACATAAAGCTATAGAGCGCATATCTTCATACCTTCCTTCACTATGGGACAAATGACCGCCGGTGAAGCGAGTTCAGTAAGCGCTTTATAGATCAAAATTCTAAAAGCTAGCGATGCACGCATGCGTTAGTGCTTCATTCTTCAGTTTTGATTTTGGACACAAGTCAGAAACGCGCAATATGTGTCACGGGGTATTCACGGTCGTCGACATATTGCTCGTAACAGACTCTTGTAAATCTAAATTCTCCTATAGGGGTGTATGGCTAATGATCATTGCCTCGTCATTAGTTAGCGTTATGATAAACCTTAAAAATACAAGTTTATCTAGGCTGATTCTGGTCGATTTAGACAATGTTTGTCTCGGAAACTGAGTTATATCATCGCGAATGCTAAACTCCTGTTAGCGCATCCCCAAACCAAGGCTGACACAGTATAGTTAGCCATGCTACGGCGGCGTATCGCACTTGATTCACGTAAGCGACAGATTTAGAATGGCATGTCGGCAAGATCGACGCATGCGTGAGAGTGTTCTCGAGTACTCTTCTCCAAAGTCGGGAACATACTTTCTCGCGAGATTATTGGTTAATAAATATAACTATATAGAGAGCAACCAATGAATCGCAAGGAAACCACCGACGGTAAAGAAAATAAACAATGTTTTACGCGGTAATTTTAAGAATGACGTAGTAGTATATATATATATATATATATATGTATAGCATTCGTAGTATTTGTAGTAATACTAGTAACACGTGGGCCGATTGATACATGCTGATCACAGTAAATTGGTATCATTCACTATTTAAGCCAGAGAAAACAACTGTTAGTAATTTTTATATAAAAATTGTTAACTCTTTAAACTGAAGTCATAGTATCGCAAAAACTCAATTTCATCTTAATAAGCTGTTGAATATGTTGCAAGTTTTTACGGGGGACCTGTTGCTCACAGCTGCCATAGCCTACAACAGCTTCCAGTTAAGCACTAACACTATTCAGCCTTATTACATTGTATTGAATGATGTGTACTTTGTTTAGCCTACCAGTTGAAAGGGATATGTGATGTAGGTTGGTAAGTTACAAAATATATGTTAAACCTAGTCAATGAAATCACGGTATTCATGGGAGGTGCATTATTGATTTTTTAGAAAGTAATTTGACTGAGATGTGTTGCTGCCTTAAGCAGCAACAGCTTCCAATCAATGTAATTACCAAATCTGCCAATACGTATTATTTTGGGTTTCCTATACCCCCTGACCTCGGCCAGAGCCAGTACATGCATATTCTGAATCTGACATATGTTATAGTGACAAATGACAATACTAGCTACTGTAGACCTGAAGACTGATACACTATCCTCAATAACATTCTCAGAAGTCCAATATTAATTATTCAACCATCTGTTCATGTCACATTTGTGTAAACTACGTGTCGCATATTACACGCCTTACGGACTACTATTTTTTTAGACAGACAACTGATTTGCCAAGTCTGGTACCATCAACTTTTTGCTAATTTCGAACCCTCGTTATATTACACATTTTAACACTGATCTCCATCTAGATTATTTCGAAACCATATTAGATAAGACTACATTCCATATTTATTCTGTTCGTGGCTTGAACAACACGATCGAAGCGTCATTACATGATAAAAATCATGAATTCTCTCGGCTTGAAAATATTAACTAGCTCCCGGTATGGTATATGTATCAATGACTGCTACATTGGAACCAGTCTTGCATTGCATAGGGAAAACTTTTTGCGAAATCGGAAAATTATGCTTTTCGGTTGTTTTCGGATTCACTTGCTCATAGCGTGTGTAGACGAAAGAAGGCGTTTTTGATCATGCAAACATGTTTTGAAACGTTTCCCCATTGGAACACCAACCAGTTTCAACACAGTTTGTTTGCTATGCAAGTGCTATGAACTGCTATGCATTATTCGATTTGTTTAGCAGTTACTGCTACGCAATTTTTTTCCAACGAAATATTACCCGAGTATACAAATAAAATACAATAATCAAAACAAATTGCAACTAAAAATAGACAATGATCATAAACATAATTATCCTACGTGCAACACAGTTGCGTGTAACGGTCATGCGCAATGTGGCTCGGGTGATTACAACACACTGTAACATATGCCAAGCACAGGGGAAGGCTCTCAGTGACCTATCCCATCCCAGATTTCATCATCCCCTTGCTATCATGTGTCCACATGTCTCGGGGTCGAGCGCACACTGGATGCACATCGGCCATGAGAACGGATCTCATGCTGGACAAGCTTCTGTGTACGCTAGGTGTGTGCGGTTAAACTAAATATAAACTAAAGATAACCAAATCTTAAACAACAAAAGATACAAATAAAAGAAATATAGACTTTGTACATATTTACAACAATAATGGACCGCGTAAAGATGTTAAATAGAGTATCGTACCACAACAAGATGAACAATAAATACAATACAGTATAATACAGTAGAATGTATCATCCGGATACACTATATAGTTACCTTCCTGGTAACCGGATATAATGGTTCGTCAAAGGACACACTAGGGATGCGCAGCACGGCACTCGTCGGAACCGAGAGTGGGATGCCACTTTCCGGGTGGCTGCCCGCTCGCGTCGATTCGTCAATTAACCCGCCCGGGTTGATCAGTTCCCGTGGTGTATGAGCAGTGCACTGCCCATCCCGTATAGATTCACCTGAATCTTTGGACGTCCATTTCGACCTGATTAAACAGGCGATGCAGCATAGCTTGACTTTCGGCCAAACGCCACACCGATATGAAATATATAAAATAAATAAATAAGATAATACATGTAGACAATATAATAAGAATGACATCACTACGACCTAACTCATCAATACCGGTCGCCTCGATATCCATACCAAACTGACCATCTTGACTTTGCGTAAATGGTCCCATTTGACAGTTTCAAGGTGTACTGCCCATCCCGTATAGATTCACCTGAATTTTCGGACATCCCTTTCGACTTGATTAAACAGGCGATGCAGCATAGCTTGACTTTCGGCCAAACGCCACACCGATATGAAATATATAAAATAAATAGACAATATAATAACAATGACATCACTACGACCTAACTCGTCGATACCAGTCGCCTCGATATCCATATCAGATAGGGGTGCCAAACTGACCATCTTGACCTTGCGTAAATGGTCCCAATTGATGGTTTCAAGGTGCTTCACGATCTAGGTTTGGTTCAAGACACCTCTATTAGTCACATTCAAAACCGGCAACACTTATTGGTGTTCATAGGCCATTATGGGCCTGTAGTGCCAGCCATTGTGCATGCATAAATCATGGACCATAAACCCATTCACCTCCATTAAAATTGTGGTAGTCTTCGGAGAACTGCCCATTAATGGGTACCTGTTTCACCGTGCCGTACATCATTACCCACGGGTAGAACTCCCATAGTATCATTTTGATAATAGGCAACGTGGAGGCAGTGATATGTAACATTCGGGTAGTAATTATGTATTCGTCAACTTCCAAAATCTTAACTATCACCATAGGTCTTTTCCCATAGACTATGATTACTGAAACTAGCTAACACGATAAAAACTTTACACAGATTCATTATCCGATTTAGAGGTTGAATTTTAACACAAAATATTAACTACAGGCACACTACAGATAACTAACAGTTGAATATCGGGCGATGTTATTCCACTGAAATATGTTGAATACGATAAACTAATCTGACGAGCTAACGAGTAGTGAGTGTGTTATGACGTTTGATAACCGGTTATATAGTGATGGAATTGCGCATCAGTCATCGAAATGTCTATCACGCCAATGCGTGGGACTTTCCTGCGCATATGACTGAAGTATTCAGGTCTGTGCTTGTGTGTCCGCAAATTATGACCAAAGATATGTCATAATCTGTCATCATCCACACTCATCTCGGATGTATCATCGGGCATAGGTTCATCTGTTACTGACTCATGCTCATTAGTCATTTCTACATCGGGAACTGATGTAACAATGTGTTCTGTTATCATTGGTTCTACGACCGCCTGATCTGGTTTTTCCACTCGACTAGGATGACGGGAAATACCTGAGGGACCGACTTCCCTCGGGAACTAGAATAGGAAGTTGTGGTTCTTTACAGAATCAAACTACCTTCTCTAGCTCCGGATGGCTAGCCGCGGTATGCTTATAGGGTTTCCTAATCGGTCGCTCTCGGATATTATCGCAACATAATTCAGGGTCGACAATCCAAAGCTTAGATACATCTAGGACTCGAGTTTTACCATATCTCTGATGTTGTATATGGGCTACAGGGCCATTAATTTTGTAGATCTCATATTCAGGATCATTACGGGTTGTTAGCTTCATTGGTTCATTCACCACTACAACAACAGAATCTCCCACCTTAAACTCAGCAGCATTGGCTCGTTTATTAATAGCTTCACGATGATGCTCTCGGGAATGCTCAGTATTTGCACGAGCTCTCACCAATACATTATTCGGGCTGGTGAGACGATCGCCCAAATCCTGAAATCCATCCACAGGCATCGCCATTGGCAATCTGCCACGCCTGCCATATGTGAGATAAAAATGTATATTACCTGTCGTTGTATGACGGGTGTTACGATAAGCTAAAAGGCCGGAACTTAATTCATCCTCCAAAGCTCTGGCTTGGTTGTTTACCCCTTTCTGAATTAGTTCCTTAAGGGTATGGTTGAATCTCTCAGTTCTACCGTTCGTCTGGGGGTGGTAGGGACTTGTCAATCTATGGAAGGAATAGGATACGCCTCTGCCCACGCAGAGCAATGATCAATTATGGTCTAAATGTACCGATTCCCTTTAGTGGACTCGACAAAGGGTCATACTAAATCCATGCCAATAATCTGTTCAGGATACTTCGCCATAGGCATTTCCGTATACACTGGGCGAGTGTTAACAGGTCAATTAACCTGGCATGTACAACGGTCCAACATCCTGAGGCTGTCTCAGCCGAGACAATATGTCTGCACGGACATTATGGGATACTTTAATATACTCAATTTTACACCCATACTCAGCTATAAGCACTGCCCAACATTGGACCTTCGTATTACGGACTTATCCATATACACGGTGAAATCAGCACCAAAGAGATAGGGCCACAATTTCTTCAGGGCATAGATCATGGCGTAAGCTTCCTTCTCAATAACCGGCCAGTTAAGCTGGGATTCCTTGAGAGTACTGCTTACATGTTGGATAACTCGCTCCATGCCATGGTCATCTTCCTGCACCAAAATTGCACCTATCGCGTAAGAAGACGCGTCAGTGTACATACGATATGGCTTCTTCAGATCAGGATAGGCTAATACAGTCTCACTGTATAGCAAGTTCTTCAACTTGTCAAATGCCACCTGCTGTTCCTTACCACACTCAAATTTTTGGTGCTTTTTCGTCACATCAATTAGGGGTCTAGCTATCTCTGCATAACTTGGTACGCATGACCTGTAATAGCCAGTTGCGCCTAATATGGTCCTGACTCCTGCTACATCCTGCGGAGGCGCCATCTCACGGATGACCGTAACCTTTTGTATGTGTGGTGAGATACCAGCCGCAGAGATGTGATAACCAAGCAGATCCAGCGCGACTTGCTTGCAAAATCCCAGATTGTGCTTACGCAACCTCTTCATTACAAGGGCTAAATAACGAGCATGCTCCTCGTGACTCCTAGAATAGACCACAATGTCGTCAACAAAAAAACGTGCATGAATTTACCGATGTATCCGCGGAAAACCAGGTTCATAGCGTGTTGGAAAACAGCGCCGCTGTTTCGAAACCCAAACAGCATATGGGTCCATTCAAACTGCCCAGATGGACACAAACGCTGCCCCCAGCATACTATCGAAAATATCAGAACTATTGGGCAATGGAAAATTATCCCTAGGAACTGCCTCATTCAGACGGCAGTAGTCTATAAAAAAATCGGGTCTTCCCATCCTTTTTAGGTACTAGGGTGATGGGAGATGCCCAAGGAGATGATGACGGCCTGATTACGCCTGCATCCAGCATCTCCTTGACTTGTTGTTTTGTTAACGGTAATCGATAAGCATGTTGTCTAATAGGATAACAATTGGTAGGGATCGTACACTCAACTAACGGATTCCTACCCGGTTCTTTCAGACGGACGGTATCAAAGATATCAGCGTATTCCTTAAGAACATCATCGATAAGTTTGCTACCGGTTGTCTCAGTGATACTGGCTTCAGCATAGTAGTCATTCTAGTGCCTATAGGAATGTGTAATTTGTATGTTTCCCAAACCATCCCATTTCAGCTTTTCTGTAATTAATGATAGGCCCACCCACGTGCAAAGCATCGGCCCCAGTTAATCCCTGATGTCTCATCTTTCTAACAATCATTACGGGAATTGGCCATGCACCTTGAAACTTGACCTCAGTTTCACCTAGCACGTCTGTGGGTGATCCATTTACAGCTAAAAGGACCTGCGCCTTCCTTAAGGGTCGGGCACCTAACATGGTTTTCCAAATATCACTCCTAATGAGTGAGGTGCTGGCACCAGTATCAATAAGGATATCTATACTATGCTTACCGGTATCAACTTCTTTACTGCGACCCATGGTGTTACTCAATAGCAGTCGGACCATGAACCGGTCGGTCGCGGGCCCCCTCCGTCGCTGTTTAACCATGTGTCTCTTGGGCTAGATCAGCCAGACACGGCTTCAGCATACGAGCGTCTTCTGCTGCTCCAATAATAGTCGCGGCATGCACTCTGCGAATTGCTCCCATTGTCTTAAACCACTTCTCCATATGGATCTGTGTTATGTTCCGTCAAAACAAAACCATCTCGGTCCTCGTAAGGGTCGTCGTTCAGGCGTTTCTGGTTATCCCTTCTTGTATTTTGGGATCCCCATGCGGGTGTCGTTACAGCGTCAACTTCCATGTTGCCTATCGGAATGTTATAGTAGGGGCACTGTATTTCTGCGTGGCCGAATGCACCGCATTTTCAACACTTATCGTCAAAGGTTGTGTCGTGGTGATGGGTGGATCTTTTCCTCTGTCCTTGAGGTTCATCCTTGTGTTGTCATTTAGATACTGGTCGGAACTTCGGTCGTTCTTGTTGTTGAGCTTGAGGCGGTCGTTTTTGTGTAGCAGGTTATAGCTGCTGTCTGGGCATACTATGATCGGGCGTCTTGCTAGCTCTGCAATCGCGCGCTAGGTGTCCATTCTTACCACAATTATAGCAGGTAATAGTCTTCTTCGGAGTCGGTGGTCGGTTGCTCGTTGCTTGTGTACACTGTCGTTTCGTGTGTCCTTCCTGTCCACATGCGTAGCACTTGATGACTTTTGCCTGCTTAGGTTGAGGTGTCTTTTTTGGTTGATTAGCAGCGGTCGGTGTCATGCTCAGCATTTTCATAAGCAACTCTTCCTGGAGACCTTTAGCCATGGAAAATATGTTACACATTGCCTTTTCTTGTCTTGCGACCATGCGCTTCTCCAAGGCGGCTAATTGTTGTTTCCAGTGCTGTACAGTGTGGTCATAGTGGATTCTAGAGGGTGCTTCGAAGGCGTCGATTTCTAATTCGTCTATCTCCATTGGGGTGTCGTGTCGGCGGTTGTCCTTCAGGTTCATGGCGTCCAAAAGGTTGCTCATGTCTCCTTGCTCTTCGGTGTATTTCGTGGCTTTGTCGAGTGTCATTTCCTTTCGCTATGACACGGCGAGCTAAGGAAATGTCAGTTAGTGCCTTGACATATGCTCGGACAATAATGCATCGGCTATCCGGGTTGTCGTCGGGGTAGGCTTTATGGGCCATTGTCTTAAAGCGTCGGTTGAAGGAGTTAATGCCTTCACCGCGTTTCTGGCGAATATTCTCAATTTCGTACTTGAGTCGCTCGGACTCGTTGGCGGATACAATGAATTTAACAATATGGTTATGAATTTCCTCCCATGTAACGGTTGATCGGTCTCTCGTGGCAAGGTACATCTCGATGTCCTTGTGCAGCTGGCCACAGGTTGTCCAACTCACGATATAGGCGGGATCACCTACTTGCTCGGGACGCATCGCGTCTAACGCAAAGTGACACACTTCAAGGTACTCTGCACCTTAGCCGGGATGTGGCCGTCACAGGGCATGGTGTGTCAAACGTGATCGTGTAAAGTTTCGCGTTTAATCCTTTGTTCTTCTTGTGCGATGGATTGGGTCGTAAACCCATTCAAGCTCTCCTTTAGATCGGCCATCATCTGTTTAAAGGCTTGGAATAGCATATTAGGAGATTCCATACGTGTGTCCTGGGTCTGATTCAAACGGCTAGCTGGTAGTTGTTGTTGATGGGCCATGCTTGTGGATGGTTTAACTGTAGACTCTGGTGTTCTGGATACTAAAAATGGTGCTACGTTTATGGTGTCTATATTTCCGTTATTCATACGAAATATATTTGAACGTTAATTTGTACTGCTGTTCCTGGTAGAGGGTCGGGATGTTCACTCCTGGGGTTGGGTACTTCTAATGTTATCTTTATCATCCCATCCGCTTTGTATTCGGTATGGGTGGAGAATGTTATTCTATCAGAGGATATGATTCTGTCAAGATAGGAGTTGATGTCGAATAGTGTTGTACAGAATTCCTCGCCTCAGCGATGTCTTCCATACGCTGTAGTACTCGCGGTTTTGATGAATTGTCTTAAAAAACTGTCGTTGAAGATTTAGGTCTCGTCGTGGTCGCCAATGAAAAATGTGTATTCTATTTCTTACTTGAACCTGGAGTCGATTCTTCGGGTTGAGTTCGGGAAAGGTGGTCTTCCTTTCTCTGGAAATCATCTATCTAAAGAACACTAACACTACTTGGAAAGTTAAATAATAAATTCTAGACTTTATTAAAGTGTAACAAAAGTAAAGCCGTGTTGCAGGCTATGTAATTTTAACAATACTTTTCAAACTTGTAACTTTCGATTAAATTATTTCAAACTAATTTCTAACAAAGATTCTAACTGATGAATATTCAATTGCTGATGCTAAAGCTCAAGCTCAAGCTCAAGAGAGATGTTTACTCGAGAAGAGTGCAACCGGAAGATTAAAGATTTGGACATCATGCACGTCCTTATATACAATAAAAGTGGATTCGTGCATGATGTCGGTCTAATGACGTTTCAGAGGGCTTCCCTGGTGATTTCCAAAATCTAATCACTTTGATTGGTTAACACTCTCCTGCCAACACTCAAAAGACGGTCGGACTCAACCAGGCGGAACAAGTATGCAAGTGATGCTTCTTGACAGAATACATATACAAATCTGCTTTTACAAGCCCCGTCAAGCATCCATTCCCTGCATACTTTCATTCCTCTTACTCATTGTTCTGTTGTGACAATAGCGTTAACCATTCACGTATTAACTTCACAGGATTACTTTACTACATGAAATCTATATTCGGATTCGACAATTAGTGGTTATGAGAAGTGATGGCGTATGCATAGGCAATCTCTGACCTGTCATGTACATTCTGGGTAATTACCAGAGGTACGCATACATCATGGGATTTCCACGCGGTGCTGAATCATATAACTGGATCTGTATACACCATTTCTGCTATCTGACTTGCTTCTTCGAATCATGTAAATGTCCTTTTTAATTAACCATCTTGTAAGACCTTGTTGTATTAAGTATCTAGAAATCATCTTACGATCTATCTTGATCTTAATCCAACAGCATCTTACCGTCACGGAATCTATAAGCTGTATCAAGGCGGCAGATCCAGTTTCTATCCTTTCAAAGGGTTAAAGATTCAGTTCGATTCCTATAAACGATTATGACTATGACTGCGTGGGTTGAATATTCGCCTAATTTATCCGTTCTAAATCCTGATTATAAAAATGACAAAACTAGATTGATTGCAGCAACCAGTCTTAATTAAACGTAAATCAAATATGGCTAAACCAATTTGTCTATCACCAGGGATCATAATCATCAATTTAGAAACCCTCAAAACATTCACATAAAATACATAACTTATACCTTCAGTAAGCAACATGGATAATAATAATAACAGTGGTGTAACCGGATATCCCGATACGGATATAAACAAATTACTACATAAAAGCTACACCACTCATCTCATGTCATAATGACCTACCAGGAATATACTTATTTGCTTATTGCCAATAGCGACCTGAATAATTGGCTCTATTGCCGATGACTTATTACAAATACCCACTGTCTATGGTGACCGCAGTAGTTGGTCCTATATCCAGTGACATATCATGATGACGATGCTATGAATATTCACCACTGAGGATGTGACGCAAAACATACTTGACCTGCACAGTGTCAAAAGGTCACCTGCAAATATTTACCCGGGTACCAAAAGGTAGCCGTGGGGTTAGCTAGTCCACAAATCCCATATTTACAAGCGGAATCTTCGAAGCAGACTAAGTTCAAAATAGTCCAAACCATATTAAATCATAAAGAATTTGTATCTGCTTTGTAGCCCTTTGACCCCTGAAATATCAGCTTCTCAAAATCAAGTGCATTTCATATGGGCCTTTTCACAGTCACACGGAGCAACCTGTCCCAACGGGGTCAAAAATTTATGCTTGCCATTGGGCCTCATTTATACTTAACTATAATCTTACATCATTGGGTATAGGAAAACCTCTGAAATTATGGCTGGAACGTCATTTTCCTTGAAGATATGGCTTACCAAAATATGTATACATAGAAAAGTGGCAAAATGTGTGTGTCTGAGTAACAGCTGTATTACCCAGAAGAAAATAATCATACATCTGCTAGAAAACGCAAGAAAATTATTTATCTGATAACTATTAATAAAGTTTGGACTAGATTCAAATTTTTCTTTAAAAAATTAGTTCTCTTCCGAAATAATGACCCTAGATTGAGAGACATGTGAGCTAAAGTTAATCTTACTATTAGAATAATAATTAATTATACTGTGATTTATCAAGTGGTCAGTCTAAACATTAGGAAGATAATGAATGGAAGTACCACAATAGGATTTTCACGATGTATTTCAACAACCAAAGGATATGTAGCATTTGTGTTCGGAGTGGACAAATGTGGACATCTTTCTAATCATGCTTTCATAATTTATAAGAACATGTAAATTAATAACAGGCATGCTTCATGAACTTCATTGCTTTAATGAGGTAAGGATTACATTCAAATACAATTCCGAAAGGTTCTTTCATAACATTAAATCAATAGTTTTTGCTTGACTCTAATAAGACAACACTGTGATACAATACTCCGACAGCACTTAACAGATTGCAACACTTGTGCAACTTCAAATCGCTGAAACTAAGATGTACCTCTCTGAGATGATGAAATAAGAACATTAAAATACACTATTATTATTTTATACTTAGCCGGAAAAGATTATTTTCAAAAAGTCGGAGTGGACAATTTTGGACACATTTTCATACAGTATTACTATGATCTTTATAAAACATGGAAATTGATAATTGAAATATGGTATACATATCATGGCTGTACTTACTTCAAAACATTAAAGAACTGTGTGAAAAGTTCTCTCTCGATCAACATTAAATCATCTTTAGGTTGACTAATAAGACAACTCTAAAATGAAACAACATTCTTAAAACTGTTTGCAGATTCTCAAAACAATTAACATGTGCCGATGTTTGAGATGATGGAATACATTGCAGTCAAATCTACTTTAAGCAACCACCCTATGGAGTACCAATAGGTGGTAACTGAAGGCATGTGGTGGCTGTAAAATAGACATCAGTAGCCAGTGGTTTTTGTGGTGAAATGGTGGTTCCTTAAGGCAAGTGTTTGTCATAATTTGGCTGAAGGTACCACACTTTTTCTCCCCAAACATCCAAAAAACAAGTGCATGTTTGGGTTTACACTACATCCTCTAATAGTTGAATATGTAACTTGTACAGATCAAAACTTTTGACTTACAGTACTACTTAGCAGTCATACACCCCACACTGACACAGATATTTAAATGGTGCTTCTGGTACATGTATTTAATGCAAAAACAACGATTGTCCAGTATTGGTGTATCAATAACTTAGAATTTCACTCATAGGAAGTCTACTTTGTCAACATCCTTTGTTGGCCACAGAAAACGACTCCTGCTGTGGGGTGCATGAATTGCACCTGGTAAATAGTATGCCCATCTTTATTATGGTAATTGTTTTCCACTACCCCTGGATATCATTTATCATGTATCCTTGGACATAGGTTCTAGTGAAGTGGTAGAATTGAAAGCACCCACTGCAGGGTGGGAGCATCTTAATCGTCACGGCTGATGTCTTCAGTTTCATCCTCCATATTGCCAATAGGTGCACTTCTCCTAATTGGGTCAATGTTTGTTGTTGCCAACTTGCCATGTTTCAACATAGTGTTTCCTGCTGCAGGATCCTGAACCATTTCTGCACTGCAGAAGCATGAAAGCTGTCATGAACTTATTAGGGTCACCTACACTTATGACTGTGTGAATTGTCATAGTACCTTTTATTGTTTTGACTTGGATGCTGTTAAGTCTCGTTCTACTGATTCAATGTAGAAAGACTTCCTACAGTATCTGAATGTTCTTTTCGTACTTGTTCACAAATTCTCCTCACAGAATTTGTAAAACTGATGAGCATTGCATATTAGAGCCCTTCTGTTTGTTTATTTTGATTATTTCTAAGTAAGATTGAAATATTTTCAAGATAAATTCATGCTTTTGGGATCATTAGTGTGACATTTCATCGGGAATGAAGCTGTTGCTTGTGCATGAGTTTTAATCACATTACATAGTGCAGAGGCTGCTACAGTCAAAATGATGTAGAGGATGAGAAGAAATAGTTTTAAAGATAATGAAGATGATTGGTGTCTGGATTAGCAAAGGAATAATTGAATAAAATCCATGCAAACAAGCAATATTCAACACGCTAGTTGTATGATAAATGAGTTTGGAGTGGACAAAAATATTTTGGACACTTTCTATGCTAGGATTCATAAAAATGATCAGCCAAAAAGATTTAATATGTATTGTGTGTTGTATAGTATGTAATTGAAGAATATTTCTTATTAACTTGAATTAATGAAAATGTACACAATATTAAAGTAATGTCGACATTACCATATTTGTCGGAGTGGACATTTTTGGACGGACACATATTTGAACACTTATGCGCCGTGTGTGAAGAGCTATTTCCAATTTATTTTGCTCATAAGTGACAATTGTAGGTGTACTTAAAAAAATATATATCCAAGTTACAAAGCTGCTTCTCTTGTTAAAGCAAAAGATGACAAATTCAGAGTGGACATTTTGGACGGACAAACACACGCATGTATTCAGATGACCATAGTATAAAATAAAATCTATATATCCATCAATGCATAATTTTTGGTAGCAACAGATTCTCGTATACTATTCTACTACAAAATATTCTTGGCAGGGTTGCTGCTTTTATTGTTTTCTCCAGCAAACAAAATTAAGATTTATCAGTGGGAAACTAAGTTTTGTCAAAAATTTAAGATACGTGTGGAATTAAAAGAAAACAAATGATATTCTATTTCTTATATAATATTCTTATTTCCAAGTACCACACACTATCTTGCATTAAAAAATATATAATGTTTCATATTACTCATATTCATTTCTGAGCATTCCCCATCCTTTCTCTTCTACCCCACTGCTCTGGGTGACTGAAAATGCCCATATGTTAACTGGTGCGCAACATTCTGGAAACAAAATTGCTGTAAATTGTTGGTGTCTAATGTGACTGTATGTAGGCCAAAATAAAAAATAGTTTCGTTTCATGTAACATTTACCGGGTGAAATCTTTCTTTTTTTTACCTCACTGGGAATAAAATAATTATTTTTTTTCTACTCAGCATAAATGGTAAAACATGCATACATTTGTAAAACTATACAAATTGCAATGTTTTTAATGCCATTTGTATGCAATATGAATCCCTTTTACTAATTGTGTCATGAAAAACATGACAAATTTGGCAGTTACAATCATATTTAATGGACATCTAGTCAAATATCAGAAAAGCAAATATTTATGACCGTTTTAAAATAAATTAATAATTTAAAAAAACCCCAAAACTTCCTCCCTACTGAAGTTTTTTTCCCCCGCCTGGTTTGCAGGAAACCAAATCTTTTTTTTATGGATAGCCTGACTGCAACAGGTTTCAAACACATTGTAAAATCTACACTAGACTTTCTTCTAATGACCCTGTTACAACTATATTTGGCATTAATGTCATAAGGGTTAATATAATAGCTATAATACAGTATTGAACAGTTGGGAATCAATTTAACTGAAAGATCCTACTTCCTGGTAATACTGTGTCAGGGCTTTAGATTTACCTCATTTGGGCACACCACCTATTTGTTCCGGGATCCATCAATGCTCCTAGAAACTAGAGAATTTTGAAATCTGAGAGATTGCTTGAGCCATTTTAATTTTAATAGCACTATAAGATCTCTTAATGGCCATAAAATGCCACAGCATCCAACTCTTAAGTATTTAATTGACTGTAAATCAGTGAATTAGTGTTCATAGCAGCCAGTAGGATTTTAATTTGGGCTTTATAATATGGGCAGATTTTATTTTGGCATGACTTGTAAAGTCATAGCTAAGGGGTAATCTAAAGCCCTGAGTGTACAACTGTTTAAGGCATCTTATCTCAGAAATCATAAAAGTTATATCTGATATAGGTATTATAGAACTTAAAAAGCATTTGAAAGTATTCGAAATACCTTTAAAAAAGTATTTGCACTTGCATTGGAACAAAGTTGAAGTTAAGCAAATTTAATGTATGGGAACCATTTTAGACTTGCATGTTTCCTGCTTGGACTCCCAAAAATACTACACAAGACTTCCTGTGTTTAGAATTTAGTGGAAGCCCTGTGGTGGAGACTGGAGGCATAGGTTTCAAGTTAAAAATGTCAGTATTTACCCAGTTCACCGTTCCAGAGTACCCACCCATCATATGACGTCATAATGAACTGCGTGATGTGGTGCAATGACATCATAATGAACGACATCATGAATGACGTCGATAAGGACGTCATGAATGCATATTTAAAGACGGTCTATGCGTTGTTGTACAAATTGTTTGCTTTTACTATTTAATAAATATTCTGTTGAGTATTTTGAAACTAATTTGACTGGGCGCTGTTGCTGCCATAGGCAGCAACAGCACCCAGTCAAATTAGTTACAAAATATTCAACAGCTTCCCTGTATAGTTTTCAGGAAATTGATAGCTAGGGCATTTGGGGATCGATCAATCCCAACACGGCGAGGTGTGGGTGGACCTTAGCTAGTGATGGGCGGGGCATAGCTAAAAAGTGAAAGGTCCATTCTGGTCCAGTACCAGCGGATCGAGTAATCTGTGTTATCAGGGATGTTCGTCTGTCTGACATGCGTGATGTGAATTCAACTGTTAAATGTATATTGGGCAAAATCCAACCAAATTTGTTAGGAAGCATCCTTGGGTCATAAAGCACCTCCTACTAGGGGTGCATTTTTGGACCGAGTGACGTAGTCAGTGGTTCACTGATATGGTTTCCGAATGTGCATTTTTGTGTTCCGGAAGTGAAAGATTTTTGCCGTTCATTGAATCGAGTTCCAGATTCAAAATTATTAATTTCCATATAGATAAATAATTGAGCAATTCAAGACAGGCATGCACCAAAGGCAAGGCCTATGATGTGGCGTATGCTAGACAAATTATATCTATACATATATATAGCATTTATACATTTTATATTACATACAACATAGAATACGATACCATATATATATGTGCATTGTTTGGATTATTTTGATAATTAACAAATTACATGTGGAGACATGACTTGAAATTTCATGAACCATGATCCGATATCATACAGTAAGAGCCTACCGATAGTTAAATTTTGCTGTTTATTTGAATGCCAATATTTTTGTGGATGCAGTCATCAGTCATTTATTTGGACTAAATTTGAAGCATAAATCAAAATATCAAAATATTTGTTCACGTCTTGGGGGACCTCAATTACATCGGAACATAATTAATTACAATTACATTGCAACATATCAATTATAATAAATTACAATTACTTTGCAATTAATTCATAAATAAAATATTTTTCACGGACCGACCTACCCATCTGAATTCAATTAGCAAGTATTAGTCTATTTTTGGATTTTACTAATATTAACTCTCTTAGCCAATTGTAGCATATTTTCACATTCTAATGGCCAAATGTTAAAGGGATACTAATCTTTTCTCAAATGTTGTACTGATAGACTATAATAAATAGATTCCATATAATTCATTTCCCGTTTAGGACAGTAACAGATTCTAGTCAAATTAACTCCAAAATCTTCAACAGCTTAATTTATAATATATATGAGGTTACTTTTCCTTAGCCAGGAAATTAGTATATTTTGGTATTTTATTAGCCAACCATGAGAATTATTCTCCAAAAACTAATTACCCAGTGGCTTTGGTTCAATTTCAATTACAATTAGATTCCTAATTTGGAAGTGGTGGTGGTTACTTACTCTAAAATTTGGATGATAATTTATTTGTTGATTGGCCTCTATCATGCATGTATTAACTCTCATTATTCACCTCCTTTATTGAGTTTAGCCAGATGTAGAGTGGAAAGCGTTTGAATATTTGTAAATAAGATTTCTAGAAGCTGCTTAAGTCTTACGGCAAATTCATTAAAGAATATTAGCATAAAATATTGTCAGCTGTGAAGTCGAGATTTCTTGTAATTGGTGTTGAAAGGGTTCATTGGTGGTACATGTTAAAAATATCGCTTGATGTTGGACTGATTTAATGCTGTAAATATTCCTAGAATCGTAATGTCAGCGTAGTTTGAGATTTCCAGGCATGGAACGACATGGAAAATCAAGATTTTTTATCATAGGTCATGGAAAAGTCATGGAAAATGGTAATCATGAAACATAAATGAATGTCTTGGTTAGTACTTTTCATGGAAATCCGGGAAGGTCATGGAATCTGAAAATTTAAATTCCAGGGCTGAGAAGTCATGGAAAATCAGTGTTTTTTATCATAGGTCACGCAAAAGTCATGGAAAATGGTAATCATGTAAAATAAAAGAGACATCTGTTGACATAAGTTACATCTAGGCAATAAAAATTATGGCAACAGCTTATCAAACAAGCCTGTGGCTTGGTCGTTGCAGCGGGCAATAGCCAGACATTTTGCAGAATAACTCGGATGTTATTTTTGGAACTATGTCATAAACACAAATCTCCCAGATATTAATTCTTGGAGGTCATGGAGTTTGTTAATTTTGGTCATGGAAAAGTCATGGAATTTCAAACACAGAAAGATGTACAAACCCTTGACTCACCTCAAATTATAACAAATTACGGTAACAGCTTCTCAAAACAAGCTTTGGCTTGTTTGAACATTACAAGATTCAATATATTTAATTTCAATCTATTTATCTATACGTGTACAGTAATGATATACTATATATGTGTGTCACAATATGACCGTGCAGTCAATACAGACACATAATTGTATATAATCGAACAAATAAATGATTGTATATGTTACTGAGAATTTAAAAGTAGAGTTTACGGTCCTATCACACACATAAACCCACACACGCTCACATAACCGCACTCGCTATACGCACGCACAGCACCGTCAGATGATGTTTTGACGGTGGTAATATGGGCTAAGTTTTGTGAAGTCTCACGATTTATTCAGTAATCTATTTTGCTACTGTATGCAGTACGTCATAGACACAAATCTGCTCGTCTATATGAATTCTTGGAGTTCATGGAATCTGTAAATTCTGGTCATGAAAAGTCATGGAATTTCAAACACAGAAAGCTGTATGAACCGTGATGAATATTATGAAAATAATTTACATGGAAACTGGTGTGCCTTTAGAATTTAAACACACACACTTTCATTCAAATTGTTTTAAAAACTGAAATGATTTAATAATAGCATTTCATCATTCTCTCTACATTAGAAAGAATGTGTCATCTTGCCCTTATCAGTCTGTCGACTCTGACATCAGTAAATAACAAAGAAACTGGTGTACATTTTCAATTTTGGTATGTATGATTACTGTATTCTGTGGCTTTAGTAGTAGAAACATCCTACAGCTGCAATCAGTCCTTCACTTTTGCCCACTGTGTCTTGTCCTCTGCCGAAATCCTTAGCTGCCTTAGGTCCATTCCTGACATGAGTCAATTTTGGTGGACCGCAACATCGTCCACCAAATTCGTTGAAAAATGAATGCAAGACCATCTTTAAATTTAACAATTTAACATTTTAATATCAGAGTTGTAAGGGTTAACAATGACATCTACCCACTGCTAAATCAAGTATCCAAAGTAAATGTACAGAGTCATCCCTCTGTAGACACCAACACTGAACAACCTCTGACTGCAATGTTTGTACTACAAAAGACGATGAATACAGGGTTCTTGAGCCTGAATGCTCAATGAGAAAGTCCAAATGGCGCTTTCATGCTGTTCTTCAGGAGACATAGTCTGCATTGATATCCTAAGACATTACCTTAGTGCCCCTATAATTATGAACACTATTTAGGCATCATTGCCTTGCCCTTTTTACTGATAAGGTGGCTCAGTTTCACAAAGGTGCGTAAGTTACGCCCTGTCGTAAAGTAGAAAACAGACCAATCAGAATGCTTCATTTGATATTTATGCCATATGTAAGTACCCTTTGTGAAACTGGCCGCAGGTTTGTTCAAGAGAATCTGACTTGTCGATTTGTTTGACGACCGTCTGGGATGCCCTGTCCTAGTCTTTCGCAAATATTACTTCTCCAGAGCCTCTGAACGGATCATGCGCAAATTTATGACATTTGATAAGCAATTAAGGGCCATTTAAGTTTGTTTTGAAACCTTTTAATGGTCAAATTTAGTCAAGAAAATCTCTGCTTATTGATTGTCCATTTGCATGCTAGGAGAATACTATTTTTGAAAATTTACCACTAGAATGACTGGCTCGGTTACAGAGCCAGTCATTCCAGTGATAAATTTTCAAAAATAGTATTCTCCTAGCATGCAAATGGACATTCCTCATGACCAGTACAGAGGCCGGTTTCAGCCAGCGTGACCATTAAAGGATTAAGGGAAGTTGACCCATGACCGCTACCGACTAATCAAAATTTAGCATTTGGTTACTGTGTGGGATTTTTTTACTTGATGGATCTAAATTTAGTGAAAAATCGCTTTAGGGTACATATGTTTGTTGATATGGCGGCGGTGGCAAATTTTACATTTTCTGTTATCAGTGTCGGTCAATTGGTATTGCTCCTCAGTGGATACAGACAACACGTAAACATATATTCTAAAATAAAGACTCATTTAATTTACTGTCTTGAATTTACTATGAATTTTAGATGGAAAAGATACCTATACATGATTATTTTATATATATATTTATATATATATATATATATATATATATATATATATATATATATATATATATATATATATATATATATATATATATATATATATATATATATACACACACAGCAAGCAAAACATCAAGGGATGTAACCTATTACAGATAATGGAGATATATTTTGAGTATAGGAGTTATCTCCCTTAATATGCCTGAAGTAATCAAGTCTGTAGTACAGAGTCTACTGTCAATAAATAATAAGGGAGATAACAATGCAATCCCATTCTTCAGCTATTAAGAATTGTTTCCCTTTAGTTAGTAAAGTTCAGACATACAGATATTTTAACAGCAGGCCTCGCAGAATTTTGAAAATTTGGTTTTCCCTTCACGCAGGTGCTTGCATGAACTTGGTTGCCTGAACAGTGTTTTAGCTTGCCCATCAATTCATGAATGTAAAATAACAACACCATCATCATACATTAATAAATACTATGTAATGGAATAATAGTATTTTGAAACCATTTCCATTACAAATAGCTGTGGTAAAATCTATTCGCAACAATTGTTTTGAAATATTTGAAGAGCTAATATATAGAAATTTTTTTAAATGTCAGATTTAGCAAATCCTGGAGAGAATTAGCAATCGTTCATTCCTCTCTAGCACGTCTAGGGACAAATAATTGCAAAGAAGTCAATTGCTGGTGGCACATGCTCCGATCACTATTTCCATAGGGTGAGTTTAGGCAGGCACTCGACGCTGCTATCTTCCTAATGACATGTTTTGACAAGACCACCTACGTGTCCTTGAGTATGAACCTTTGCGTCTTGGCGCTAGTCAAGCAACCAGAGAGAGAGAGAGAGAGCCTAAACAGTAAACTCATCCTGAATTTCAATTTTAAAAATAGTTATGTAAATTTTACCATAAAAACAATTGTTCAATACTTCCTCGAGTATTTTGTTTTGGACATTTAGCAAATGGATGCCAGCAGTTTTAATATAGTTACTCCTAAAATAAGTAAAATTATTTAGTTTGTGTTTCTCATATACAACTAACCCATTAACAATTAACCATTTAACCCTCAAATTTGTTAAAGAAAATTTCTCCTAAAAAAATGTCCATTTGCAGACCAAGAGAAGACTATTTTTGAAAATTTACCACTGGAATGGGTGGCTCGGTTATCGAGCCAGTCATTCCAGTGATAAATTTTCAAAAATAGTCCGCTTGGTCTGCAAATGGACGTTTCTCAAGACCACTGCAGAATCCATTTTTGGTTGAAATGAGTGTTAAAATGTTAAAGCTGTTGTGAGAACTAGCTACCCAATTGCTCTAATTAACTTGACAATCATAATATATATTCTCCTTTACTACAAGAACAAAATGCTATTTAAATGTTTTAAATCGGCCCAGCCAAAGCTGAGATAAGCACATAGCAACCATCTTGACAACCAAACGTTTTCATCTATCAAGCTAAAGTTGTGACATCACACCGGGAAGTGGTCATCAATTCCTGTCAGATTACTATTCAAAATAATACCATAGGGCGCATGGGCACCTATTATTACTGCGTGTATTAGGCACCTACGCACCTATTTTTTACACATTGGTCTTGTATAGCAATTCAAGGTTCACACATGGACACTATATACATTGTTCAAGTTGCACAAAGAAAAAGTAATATCGCAAAAGTGGATGATATTTTTGTCGATGAAAGGACAGGCCTGTATGGTGACTAACATCATAATGCCAGTAACAGCAGGTTTCGTGTACATGAATTAGACCTGAAATTACATTGGTTTGAGAATTGCAAAAGTAGGCTTATGCAAAAATACCAGTGGTATACATTTTCAGTCATCTCATGTGCTTTAGACGTTATTCTAATAGAGCAATAGACAATATATAGCCTACGATGTGCATGTAAGCTACATGGACAGATGTGGGCGTAGATCATGAATAGTATATATGGTTGATCCGCAGTTCAGGGATAGGCTATATCTAATCAAACATCACCACACACTTTTTGGAATACAATTATGCGAATGCATATATATAACTTATATATTTCTGGATTGACTAACGATTTTACGCAGGCTGTGGACACGCGTGTAGGATCATGTACACAAATGCATAACTTTTTCAATGTTAGTAGCAGCACACACACTGTGGCGTGTATGATCACAATTTACCATTGTATAGGCCTATGAATAAATTTTCGATTGCAATATAGCAATTAGGTGCGTAAAATCAACTAAAATGCCAATTAAATATAAATCTATAAATAAAACTAATCTATGTATCGAGAACACTGTTTGTTTACATTTTAGGCGGTGACAGCACAGTTTTCACTGCCATCCACATGAGTTGAAGCATCGTCCTATTGCACGATCCTCACCCTCCCACTACGTTCCCGTATCGAGTAGCGTAGCTATGTGAGTGGGCGTATGTTAGTACGATGGAGTTGAAAGGTCACATGCAAATCTACTACAGTACAGCTTAGAAATAACTTAAGACATACTGTTTAATATTTTGAATATAATTGGATTCCAACCCAATTATTTTCAAAATATTCAGCAGAACGTTTTGTTATATCTTGTTCAAATGGTACTACCTAACATGGTTCTGTTTTTGTTTTGGAAGAATGTAAACTCATTAGCTGCATTGTACGTAGACGATACGCTCGCGATCTCTAAACATCTGGTTCACCTACTTATTTAAAATTTATCTATTCACTGAAGTTTTGCTTTTTCACATTATTGAAATATTTATGTAGGCTACTTCCATCACATGGAAGAAGTTTTGGAAACGATCGATGTGACCGTAGTGGTGGTGGTTGTCACGGGTGTGACACCCTCCACCCCCAAACTACCCCACCCTACTCACCCCACTCACCACTTTGTTGAATCTAACGTGTTAATCCATGTCTCTGTCTCATGCAAACACCTAACTGTTAAGATATATAGCATATATAGGTAAACATTTACAGTCAAATCATGAAACGACTCACTCCTGGAACTCACTTAAGATACACAATTTTACATTCATTTTTCAGGAACGATTGTAACTGTACTCTGTAGCCTACATCTTCTTTCAGATATGAATAATTGCACTATTTTAGTAAAATTATAGATTGCATTTATGCATGGAAGCAATGACCGAGGAATAATGTTTCACTACTTACATTATTCGCGTCAGTACAGGCATATTTAAATCGGAGAGCAGCAAAACGGCATGTGCACAAATTTATGTAGGCCTACCACATACAGCCGTCCTCAACCTCTCCCATATTCTCCGATATTTACCAATCTGGATGTTTTCAAGGATGGCATTATTGGATCCGTAATTAGGCCTACTACTGTTAGTCCCTAAAGATTATTTGTCCCATACATTGAAATATTGCCGATTGTGTTCATTATTTGTTGCCCAATGTTTACTGGCCTAGGCCTATTAATATGCCAATATAGCTACCCATAAAACCATTTATTATCCTAATAGATTTTCAAGAATTATAATTTTTTGGTTTCTTGAAGAATTAGCTGAAAAATTATGTTATGGTATGTGAAGTCTATCCCGTTAAATACACGTTTTAAAATACGTTACCTTTGTACTAAAGACAGAAATATTGACCCAGCTCACAGCGCCGTTCCCGGTGTGACGTCATAGCGAACGGCGATGTGTTTTAGACTGAGGCGTTATTTAATCTCGTTATTGGGCTGTCTAACATATTTTCTCTCACTCCAAAGTGAGGTTATTGTATTTAAATAGTGCAATAGATCATAAAATTAATTGAAATTCGTTATCGATCTCAAGTCCTCACAAGACCTTTAACACTGATATCAACCAAAAACGGTTTCTGCAGTGGTCTTGAGAAATGTCCATTTGCAGACCAAGAGAAGACTATTTTTGAAAATTTACAACTGGAATGACTGGCTCGATAACCGAGCCAGTCATTCCAGTCGTAAATTTTCAAAAATAGTCTTCTCTTGGTCTGCAAATAGACATTTAATATGAAAAAAATTGAAATTCATGGTCATCATAGATAAATTTCTCTTAAAAGCACCAATGTTTGTCCCTAGTCCAACAAAAGTTACAAGGAAATCATTAATGTGTTCTACTGTTCCACATGACATAGATTGGGTTGGCAACACATGTACCGTAAATGTCTGGATTTCATGCCCGTATTCTATTGCTTTCTAGCAGAACATACAGCTGGACATTGCAGCGCTGCACGTGTTTGATGGCTGGTATGCGTGGCAGGAAGGGTGTTACTCCAGTGAGAGCTCGTCGACGCCAATCGGATGCTAAGTGGCGAGCGAGTGTAGCCAGCTGTTATGACACTCTGAGATTTATTCTTGGCGATGTAAAAAAGTCAGCAAAAGGCAAAGTTACGAAGGTTTGTGAGCATGATGTAGGGATTGAGGATTAAGTGGCTTTTGCTTGCAATATTGTGATGAAACTTCATGGGAAGGTTGACTATGGTAGTAGGAAAGTGCATGTTATTTTATCGGTCAGGCAGTCTGTCCATCTTTCAGAGGTTATCCATCCATCCGGTCAAATTTTCGCTTATCATTCGATAACTTTATTTTGCTTGGAGTATCATCGTGATAAAACTTCATGGGAAGTTTGACTATGCTGGTATGGAACTGCACATTATTTTGTGGGTCAGTCAGTCCATCCATCCGTCTTTCTGAGTGTGTCCAGTTAGCCGTGCAAATTGGGGGCTTTCATTTGATAATACCTTTGCTTAACTTATGTGACGAAACTTCATGGGAATGTTGTTTTTTATTCGATGACTACTATTTCTTGGAGTTTTGTAGCGAAACGTCATGGGAAGGTTGTCTAGCCTATGGTAGTATGGAACTGCACTTTATTGTGGGTCAGTCAGTCTGTCCATCCATACATCTATCTGTCTACGTTCTGAGTTTGTATCCGTGCAAATTTTTGGTTTTCATGCAATAACTACTTTTGCTTGGAGTATTGTGATGAAACTTCATGGGAGGGTTAGTAAGGGTAGTAGGGAAATGCATGTTATATTGTGGGTCTGATGTTATGTCCATCGGTTTGGCTTTCTGACTGTGTGTCCATTCGTCCAGGCAAATTTTGAGTTGTCGTTCAGTAATTCTACTTTTGCTTGGAGTATCTTTACGAAACTTCATTGGAAGGCTCATTCTTTTTTTAGCTATAGTTTTTATTCATAATCATTAAATCCTCTTTTGTCAGTGCATCTATGCAAACCAGTTGGATTATGTCATCCCATTAACATGGCTGCCTATGCAGATGGGGTTGGGTGTTGGTGGGGTGGCGGGGTCCTTTTACTTATATCATCTACATGTAGTTGTTTGTGCTTCATATTTAAGGCAATCTTGTAAGAAAAGTTCAATTATTTTATTTCAGCAAAGTAATTGATAGTTAACAATGGTACAGGAATGTACATGTATGTAGGCAGAGAGACTTACTCCTAGTCCTAAGCTTCATTAATATAAAATGAATGAATTTTAACAATAAAAGGTCACAAATAAATATATTTCCATTTTATTTGGTAGGCACTAATTCTACAAGAAACAGAAAGCAGAATTGATACTCTAGAGAAACTCGCAGATAGTCTACTACAGCAGAAAGGTCAGTCTATCATTGATGTATATTGAGCTAATCCTGTGAATGTGATCTTAGTCTAGCCTCTAGGTATATTTCACACAGATTTATCATCATCTGAAACACTAATTTACATACAATATTGATATTTACAATTAACTATAATCACAATTTGTTTTAGCGATTTAGCACTCATATCAACCAAAAATGGCTTCTGCAGTGGTCTTGAGACATGTCCATTTGCAGACCAAGAGAAGACTATTTTTTGAAAATTTATCACTGGAATTCCAGTGGTAAATTAAAAAAAATAGTCTTCTCTTGGTCTGCAAATGGACATTTTCTTTGAGAAAATAGAAATTTTTTCAAGGGTTAAAGGGTTAATACACCAGCCATGTGCTGACCACCTCTATGTAATTCCAAATTCTTTAACTCTCATTGTTAACGCAGCCATGAAATAGCTTCGTGCTTCATCTATCTATTGTGGGCTTGATTAATGTCCATTTCATTTTGCAGAACAAGGGACTACTTTTGAAAATTTGCCACTTGAATGACTAGCTCAATAATTGAGTCAGCCATTCCACTGGTAGATTTTTAAAAATAGTTTGCGAAATGGACATATATATATACCATGACCTACTTTTCATGGTCGACTGAATATCACAGAAAATGTTTCTCTGGGCCATAGTTTCAAGGCTTTTTCACATATGGTCACCAAACTTGGTATTGATTATTACAGAAAATATCTCTGTTCATTTTGAACATAGTTTTTATATGTATTTTTCATATGGTGCCAAGCAAAGTCTAAGTGTGTTTATTTAGAGAAACTTAGATTTTGCTTTTATTAAGCTATCCTTAACAAATTGTTCGTTAGGGCAAATCCCGCCAGACCAAAAGAATGATGGCCCACCGAATTATTCCTACTCCCCAAATTGTGAATTTAACATCATTACCCCAACCCAACAATATTTTAAGGATGGCCTAATATGGTGATATATTGACAATTTCAAGTCCGTTTCTCTGTGTCTGAGCCACAATTCCGAACCTTTCCCTGAAGCATATGCCTTCGGGGTTATCCATTCGGTTTCTCTGCAGAGTATGCCTTCGGGGAGCATACATCAATTCATTGATTTGCCTTGTTTTCCCAGCCACAATTTTTACAATATGATTTTGAAAAAATCGAAATATCGCGAAAATTTTATTGTCACATATTCTGCCTATTTGACATGTGTTTGTAGCGTAGTCTTCTATTACGACAAGCTGTTCAATTTATTTCCAAACCAGCGTCTATGCTAGAGGGAGTGGGATTATATTATGAATAGGTCAAGACATAGTTGAAGTTCATTCTTTACAATTGTTTTAAAAGATGGACAATAATACGAAAATTGAACGCAATTTCCTGGTACAATTTCTTACCACCCTACTGTACACCTCAAAACCATGATCGCAGAGTGAAATTATTACCTGGAACGGTATAAATTGTATATTTCTTAATAAGCATGGTTTATAAAATCAAAATTAATCCTAAATTTGACAATAAATGGCGTCGTGAAAATATATAAATCACGTGATATTGCTTGCTCTCCTGTTTTTGGAGGCGAGAGTTGGTGCGTTCACAAATGTGATAGCTAAATGAGACGGTATACATGTTTTAGCCAGCAAGGTGACCTATCTGAGATATTTCTGAAGGCTAACTATTATTAGTAAAAATATATAGATCACGTGATTTTGCTCGCACTCCAGATTTTGGAGGCGAGAGGTGGTGTGTTCACAAATGTGATAGCTAAATGAGACAGTATATTCGGTTTAGCCTGCAAGGTGAACTATCCGATATGTTTCTGAAGGCTAACTATTATTAGTAAACAGGTACTCGGTAAATGCGGATCAGATCTAAACATTAGATATCTATGGATCTAAAGTGCATTTCTAACATCACGTGATTTGTACATTTTCACAAAGACGACATGAAATGTCAAATTTTTGGATTAATTTTTATGTAATAAACGATAATTATAACAGAGTACGCGATATTTAGTTTGTCCACTGTAATAAAATTCACTCCCGCAATGATGGACAGGGTATACATTAAGTCAAGGTGTAAGGCGTCAAAAATATACACCGGGAAATTGTGTCGTCCTATTTTCATGCTATTAACGATCGTTCTTTAAGCATCTAGACGACTGGATTTAAAGTTTTTGTTGAAATTTACCAATTAGAAGATATATCTGGTTAAAACTGATATTCAAACTGATAGCGAAGCCGACATGTCAACATAAGCCAAACCGTGCAGTCCAACTCAACCCAAGACCAATTCACCCCATGAATTTATATGTACCATAAAATACATGTAGGTTATATGATATATCGAAATATCGTGATTTTCTCACCACGATATATTGCGATGCCTCCTAGGACAATATCGTGCAAGCCTATATGTAGGACCAGAAGCATCACTAATTGGTTCCTGCGGGAGTGACATAAATGGTATTTAGCCGCTTTTTTCAGATTATTCTGGTTTATTTGTGTTTTTTACTGGTGGCTGGCTATAGGTTGATTATTGTATAACGTTATGATTCAAGAGCATTTGTTAGTTTCATGGTCCTTGCCTTTAAACAACTTTTTTCAAGAATCACGGTGCCGATTTCAATTATATTTTGCAGGAAGCATCCTTAGGGTATAGAAATCCAAGTTTGTTCAAAGGGAGCCGATGGATTGGCTGATCGTCCATCTCAGATTTTGACCGATTTCTAGAAATGTCTTTAAAAATGTTCTCTGAAGCTGCTCGAGGGAACAATTAAAACTCCTGAAACATGATCTAGGACAACAGCTGAACCAAGTTTGTTCAAGGGAACTTGATTAGCTAAATGCTTCGGTGGCCATCTTGGATGACCTGGTTTTCACGAAAATTACTTATTCTCTAAAACCGCTGAATCGATCAGGCTGAAATTTGGAATATACCTTTTACCGGTATATATTACAAAAACAATTATGAGAATTTCTAAAATATATTTATAGCTAGGAGTGAGAACCTCTTTGAATATTTATTAGTTAATTAATTAATTAATTTGCTTGTTTTATATTTTGTCTCTTTATCGTTACATATAGCTGAGCAGATCCGTAAAGGTGAGACGCTGATGACTCCAAATACAATCCTATCATTGGAAGAACTGAGACATCAATTTTTATTAAGTCAGAAACCAATCAATAGGTAAGAACACTCAGTAAGCATCTAGATGTATGATTGTACACATTAACCATAGATGGGTGAGGGAAGATATGACTAAATCCCCATATATGATTTTCAAGACAGCCTTACAGGAAAACTGTTCGATATTTTGAAATTAATTTGACTAAAAGCCATTGCTGCCCAAGACAGCAACGGTTTCCAGTCAAATTAATTTCAAAATATTCAACAGTATATGTTCTATGTCGTAAAGAATATACATTTTCAGGGATTTGTCAGTTTCTCCGAGTTAAAATTTGGATGTCCAATGTGCAATGCGATAAAATTTGTTTGTTTGTTATTTTGTGTTGACCCTTGAAATGCAGTATTGCAAACATATGCATGTACATGTCATTATAAATTTATAACATGATTGAATGCCATTAGGTAGGTCGGCTTTAACATAGTGTACACATATAACAATGTTCAGAGAAAGTTTGCTAATATCTGTTCATTTGTCGGTACAGTAACGGTACATCAAATTACTGTGGACAATATTCATTTGAACACAGTTATGACAGTAGGTTGATGATTGAAAATGATGGACAAATTTCAGTGGAGCTGTGCCTTGTCAAATTCATGACCCCAGGCTTTTATTCAATACACAGTATAGATAGCAAGAAATGATATCAAGCTCTACACTGTTTAACCCTTTAATGGTCAGGAATATCAGGAGGTTTGCTTTAGTTACTGGCTATTTTCAAGCCAAGAAAAGACTACAAGTACATGTATTCTCCAAATTTACCGCTGGAATGATTATCGATCCATTTGTTCCACTTACATGTATTCCAGTGGTAAGTTTTCAATAATTGCCTTTTGGCTTGCAATTTGAGATTGCACAAGAGCTGCAGCCATGCATCGATGTATTGCGATGTGTGATACCCTTTACAAGAATTGTTATGCATGTACAAAGAATTTGATACTTTGATTTGTGTTTAAAATTTAGTAAAACACTAGAGATGCATGAATTTAATGTGTGAATTTCCTATTACTGCAAATACCAATTCCAACTAATGCCCTATTATGTGCTGTAAATGACATAATACTAGTTGCGCAGATGCTATTAGTGATGAAATATCACATAAAAATGGGATTATTTATTAGGAACCCCCCGCACTGGAAGGTGCAGCCCCTGCACTGAAAGGTGCGGAGGCACTATAGTAATCACAATGTCTGTCCATCCCTCTGTCCGTCCACAATATCTCGTAAACAGCATATCATACAGAACCGTTTCAAATATTTTAATGAAATGTGGTGTATGCCTCAGTTATGATACACAGATGTGCCTTTTGAAGAAATCATGTTTATAGGGCCAATATTTTGGGTTAAAATTGGATTTTTAATGCAAAAACTAATGATTTTTGTCAATTTCCTAGTAAACACCATATCATACAGAATCGCTTAATGGTTAAGATAATTTAATGAAACTTGGCAGGTGACTTTATAATTGGTATTTGTGCTTTCTGAAGGATTCACCTTTATCGGACCAAGATTTTGGGTGAAAAAGGGCTTTTTAATGCAAAACACCACGATTATTTGTCAATTTTCTTGTAAGCACATCATGTAGAATCGTTTCAATTATTTAATGAAACTTGGCATATGCCTCACTTATGATCCACAGATGTGACTTTTGAAGGATTCACCTTTATAGTTTTTAATGCAAAAACTCATGATTTTTGTTAATATTCTCGTAAACAGCATATCATACGGAATCGCTTAAAATAATTTATTTAATGAAACTTAGCAGGTAGCTTCTTTATGATGGGTAAAGGTGCATTTTGGGGGATTCACCATTATAGGCCCACTTTTTTTGTGAAAATTTGATTTTTAATGCAAAATCTTACAATTTTTGTCAAATTCCTTACTATTTTTTTAATAATTTTTAATTGTTTTAATTTTTATTTTTTATTTTTTATTTTCAATGGTATGAAGGCGTTGAATAAAATTGCTACCTGCTTCATAGAGAAAGGTATTTTCAGTGATTGCGGGGCCCTCTGAGTCGAACAACGTTTTCTAGTTGTGTCAGGTGTAGGTGTGAAAGGGAAATGGCTGGCACTATAATGGGCTGGTCCCTGATACAAATGGCAAACATGATGAATATTTTACTAATTTTTTTAATTAAAAAATAAATTTTCTTTCATAATGACTTCAGCTTTACCCATACAGAAATATGGCAAAAAATCCCGGGAATATCCCAGGCCCAAATCCCGGGATATCCTGGGACATCTCAAGTCCCAAGGTTGCTGGTACATGGACAGCAGGAGTTCAGACTGGAAGCTGGTGGTAATAGAATGAGTCCCAAGTCCTAGGATATCGCAGGGCTCGGACAATAATCGCAACTTTGGGATATACTGCGATGTTTTGTACATGTACTAAACGCAAACAATTGCTGGTTTTCATGTTAAATTAGGTTAGTGTGCATTTATTTTAAAATACACAAACAATTTTCATATTACAGATTACCCTTTCAGTTGAGTAATTTTACACTTTATCCTCCTCATGTCACATGTTGTATTCTCCAAATCATTAACAAAATGAACTCCACAATGTCAAGAGCATTCCGATTAAATTACATGTAAATCCCTTTATGAGAGGTTATTAATCCGCCGTAATTATAATATTCCACATAACTATTAATAAATACTTTGAATGAGAAACTTGCTGGTGTTGCATTTGTTTGAAATTCACTTTGTAAACCTAACAATAATACTTTATTAGCATCATGTACACTGAGAACAGGGTGTAGGTAAACAGATTCATGACACCGAACTAACTATAAGCAACAATTCCAAAATAACAGGTAGTAGTTGCCAGGAGGCTTTGACCTCTCTGCTGAGAATTTAGGCGGGAAAGGTTATATCGAAAAGTCCTAGCTTCAAGTTTGGGATTCTGCAAAACCTATAATGTTAAAATATCCCAGCTTTTCCCAAGGTTGGGGCTTTGCAAAAAGTAGACTATTTAAAAGTCCTGTCTTTTCCCAGGTTTGGGACTCGGATTATCCCAGGATTTTTCAAAGACAAACTTTTTGGCATTTCATGAAAAAAGAATCCCGGGACTTTCCTGGGATATTCCGGGAATCAGCAAAAAGATAGGAATTTTTTCCGCGGTTAGTGTTATCATGATGTATGTGGTAATATGGTTCACAAGTATTGAGTATTGAGTAATATCCATGACTACATGTAATATTTAGTCTAACTATACACCTGTGCAAAAGTTAAGCACCACCCTATTTTTACGCACATGCGAGGGTATATTCATGTGCTATGAAGAAAGCAATAGCATAAACATTTATGTACCCATCCATCTTAGTGCAAGAGGTAATAATGCAACTAGAGGAATGCTGATTATGATGGTGGGGAAACACTGTATGTTTTTGTTTGAACTTGAAAACGAGGCCTGAATATGGTTACGTTGACACAACTGACAACTATTGCCCTACAGTTGACACACGTGGCTAGATTGTCATTAATGGTGTCTGAAAACGAAGTTTAACATCTGTGCACGAGTTTGAGACTGTCATTATTAATACCGGGTATATCCACCTTGTGCCTGGATGACGGCCTGGACACGACGTCTCATGCTGGTCACCAACCGACTGATACGCCATTGTGGTATTCGTTGCCATTCAAGATGGAGTGCGTCTGTTAATTCCTGTAGGTTCTGCACAGGAGGATCCCTCCTTCTCACCATATTTCCCAGAATGTCCCAGATATGCTCAATAGGGTTCATGTCAGGGCTCCTTGCTGGCCATGGTAGGGTTTTGATGGCATTCTGGCGGAGGTATTCATGCACAGCTCTAGCACGATGTGGTCGGGCGTTGTCATCCATGAATATAGGGTGGGTTCCAGGTGCATGATTTACAAAATGAGCGACCACAACTCTATCCAGTATGGAATCTTGATATTTTTGTCCATTTAGTGTTCCAGGTACAGTCAACAGATCCAGCTTACAATCAAATGAGATGCACCCCCATATCATAACGGAACCTCCACCAAATGGAACTTCTTCCATGATGTTACGTTGGTCGTACGCCGTGCGTCTGGACCTCCATACACGAGTTCGACCATCTGTGGCATGAAGCAGGAACCGACTTTCATCGGACCAGTGTACCCGTCTTCAGGATCTCATGTTCCAGTGTCTTCTTTCGTTGCACCACCTCAGACGCTCCTCTTTGTGGTGTGCAGTGAGGAGAGGACGTCTGACAGGTCTCCTAGCTTTCATGCCAGCAGCATACAGTCTCCTTTTGACGGTAGACATTGACACTCTATTGCGCGTTTCCCATTGCTGGCTGAGCACTCTGCTGTTGGTGAATGGAGATCTCCTAACAAGGCGTACTAGGGCTCGATCATCACGGGCAGTAGTCTTCTTCGGTCTTCCAGATCTAGGCCTGTCCTTCACCTCGTTAGTTTGCCCATGTTTTGCAATCAAACGACTGATTACAGTATGGTTAATGTTCAGCTGTCTGCCAATCTCTCTGCATGACATACCAGTGGTATGCATGCCTATGATTTGCCATTTCACACGATCACTTAACCTTCGTCTTGCCATAGCGGTTCACAATCAAGAGCTAATTCTCTCTGTACAAATAAACCACGGTCATGAACACAAAATTCCTAATCTTGTCGCCTAAATCTGTATGTAATGTTCTACACCTCAAACTGGACTTTTACATAACTGAACACGTGTGCTGTTTCCCGCCACGCACGGACATCAAGCGGCGTGAAGTCATGCATGCATGTGCATTTCGTACTTGGAATTATGTCAGCTAAAGCGGGGACAAAAAGTATGGCAGCCTAGTTGTACCATCATGTTTCTACGTTCTATTGTTTTTGCTGGTGCTTAACTTTTGCACAGGTGTATATATGTTGTCATAGTTCAAGAGGGCACCTGTCATTCTCTTGTCCACAAAGGCACTTAGAAGGCTAACTGATTCATATAATTAACTCTTTTGTGCTCAAGCCAGCCAGAATTGTGCTCTACAGCACTGGTTTTGAAAAAATGTTCATTTGCAAGTCAAGAGAAGACTATTTTTTAAAATTTACCACTGAAATATATAACTGGCTCAGTTATCAAGTGAGTCATTCCAGTGGTAAGTTTTTAAAATTTTGTCTTGGCTTGTAAACACGCATTTCTCCAAATCGCTGCAGAGGCTTGTTTTGTTTTAAAAGTTTAATGGGTTACTGGTGGATAGACAAGTTGACATACAGTGGATCTTTCCAGTTTCTGCTAAGCCCCGCTCACCTCTAGCTAAGCTCCACCCACATATCGCTCGTGTTGGGTTCGATCGATCTTTGAACTCCCTGACTATCAATTTCCAGAAAACTATACAGATGAGCTGTTAAATATTTTGAAACTAATTTGACTGGGTTCTATTGCTGCCTGTGGCAGCAACAGCGCCCAGTCAAATTAGTTTCAAAATATTCGATAGAATATTTATTAAATAGTAAAGCCATACAATTCGTACAACAGCGCATAGTCCGTCTTCAATTATACATTCGTGACGTACTTATCTACGTCATTCATGATGTCATAACG
>CM067370.1:77604311-77660311 GCA_034401795.1 Chaetoderma sp. LZ-2023a
TGCATGTTAGTGGAATCAAACATTGACTGTCCTGTCTGGGTTAGTGGAAATAATTACTAAAATCCACCCCTGTTCTATACAATCATACCTGACAAGTACCGTGATATACACGCTCCATCTAGTAGTAGTTCCATCACCATCTGTGATGATTCACACACATGTTCTATACCACGCAATCTTATCACTCACACATGTCCCAAATCTCATTAATAATCCACAGCTGTACTGTATACCATCATACCTCACAAGTAATCTGATGTACATGCTCAAACTAGCCCCTTCACAATCTGTGACCATTCACACATGTCCTATACCTCACTAGTAAACTACACATGCACTGTATACAGTCATACCTCATAAGTAATCTGATATATACAGGCTTCATACATATCCATCACAATCTGTAACTGTTCGTCCATGTCACATACATCACTAGTAATCTGCAGTTTATTGTATACAATCATACCTCACAAGTACTGTGATATACAGACTCCATCCAGCTCATTCACTATCTGTGATCATTCACATACATGTCCTATAACACACAATTTGATCACTCACACATCATCATGACACATGTCCCATATCTCATTAGTAATCCACAGTTGTACTGTATACATGATTTCATACATCACAAGTAACATGATGTACATGCCCAATCCAGTTCCTTCACAATCTGTGACAGTTCTCACATCTCACATACATCACAAGTACCCTGATATACATGCTACACCCAGTTTCTTCACAATCTATTCTCTTATCATTCACATATTACAGTGGAACCTCTCTAAACCGACCACACTCGGGACCGAAGTATATGTTCGGTTTAGAGAGATTTCCGGTTAGAGACGTTAAATTCCTATGTAAAAACTAAATTCGGACTAAGAAATGGGTTCTGTTTATGGAGGGGTTCGGTTTATAGAAATATCTCCCATACATGATACCTCATTAGTAATCTACAACTGAGGCAAAAGATAGTGCGTTGCCACTGCTTATTACATTCATGGATGCTTCAAAAGCATTTGATATAGTATGTCACAAAAGCATGCTGAATGCAGCCTCTTCTCAAGGACTAGATGGCAGACTATGGGAGCTATTTAACAGCATGTATACCGGCATCACATCAGTAATCAAGTGGCAGGGGAATGTATCTAGAGCCTTCAATGAAGAACTCGGCATCAGACAGGGCGCATACACATCTCCTGATCTCTTCAAACAACGTAGCAACCCATTACTGAATAAACTGACAGCTCATCCAGGTACATTTCGCATTGGTTCTATTCCTACTGGCGCCATCATGTGTGCAGACGACCTGGCCATTATCTCCAGGAGTTCCTTTCAAATGCAGCAACTATTGAATATTGCAGAGCTCGATGCATCAAACGAGCGATACCTGTTTAGCACAGCAAAGACCAAAGCTATGGTCCCAAAAACAGCACCTGGTAAATCTTCAGATGCATTTCTTCATCTTAATGGAGCTGAATTGGAACTTTCCCTAGAGGAAACACATTTGGAAATTCATAGATCAAATAATGTAAAAAACAAGTCAACAATCGTTGCACGTATTGACTCAGCACGTCGAGCAGCATACTCGCTGATGGGCGCCGGAATGCACGGTCTTAATGGTATCAACCCAATGACATCCATCAAGCTATGGGAGATCTATATCACACCAATCCTTTTATATGGCTTAGAAGCAGTTGTGCTCTCAAACAGCGAAGTCCAAATGCTGGAGGACTACTACAGAGGGACTTTAAAAAGACTGCAGCATCTACCTGCCTCAACCGCTAATGCTGCTGTTTACCTGCTCCTTGGCGTTATCCCATTATAGGAACTTAGTGCCGGCTGGTGGTTCTCCTAGAACAGAGAGGAGGGATTTACAGAACAAGTAACAAGTAACTGTACTGTCTACAATCATACCTCACAAGTAACCTGATGCAAGGCCCCATCCAGTTCCTTCACACTATGTGATCATCATACAGATATCCTATGCCACACAATCTGATCACTCACACATGTCCCATACCTCAGTTGTAATCCACAGTTGTATTTTTTAAAAACCAGCCATACCTCACAAGTAACCTGATATACAGGCTTCATACATTTCCTTCCCAATCTGTGACCATTCTCACATGTCCAATACCTCACTAGTAATCTACAACCGCACTGTCTACAGCCATACATCATAGTACTGATATCCAGGCTTAAAACATTTCCATCACAATCTGTAGCTGTAAGTTACCATTCACATAAGAACTAGGTCAGTTTGACACAGTTTCCAGATTATATAGGCCAAAGGCCGATTTTGCCGTTTAAATCAATAGTAACCTATTCAGTCAGCACTTTCACCCATCTTTTGATCAGTTTATATCAAATCTGGTACAAAATGGTCCTATAGGCATCGAATACTAAGTGTCTTTGTCCCATTGGTCAATTGCACTAGTTACTCTTGTCACATTGGTCAATGATGACAGCTACACTTTTCCCATTGACAGATGGTGATTATGATTTAGTTTTTTTGCCTATCTTGAGAGTATGCAAAAGATTTTATTAGACCAAATAATAGAATATTCAGCTGGCATATTTTGTAATTACTATTATCCATTTAGAGAAGATAGCTTTTAGCTAACCTATAGAGTATACAGGCTCATTGTTAGGCAGCTGAGCATCAAGACCCTTGAGCCTCTTGTTCTTTTAAACAACTTCTCGACAGGAAGCATCCTTGAGTCATAGAAATCGGTCAACTTGACGAGTGGTCAGCTTGAATCCTGGCCAATTTTTTGAGACTTAAAAATCTCCGAAACTGCTTTGTCAAATTGGGTTGGAAGCGTCTTTGGGTCATAGAAATCTAAGCTTGTTCAAACGAAGTTGATTGATAAAACTTGACCAGCGTTTAATTTGATCGCATCATTTTTCACAAAAAATGACTTCTCCGGGACCGCTGAAGGGATCCAGCCGAAATCTAGCAAATATGATTAGGGACTAAGAGCCATTCAAGTTGGACAAAAAGATGCCCACCATGGACCATTCAAATGTTTGCATTTTGGTGGATATATTGAATCTTTGTATTTGATGGATTTTGATGGCGAAAATTGCTTGATATATCCTTATCGGTATGGCGAGTTAAAATTAGCCACTTTTGGAGCTCTCGGATAACCGGTTTGGCAGTCATCTTGGATTGATTTCCAAAAACTCCCATTGTAAATATTGGGTCATTGAGATCCAAGTTTGTAGAAAAGAAGCGGATTTGGACAGTGGTGATCTTGGATTTCGGCCACATACAAATATTCTCAGATTGTGCGGTACGGTACATTTACCTGTGAGGTTGTCTCCAGATGCAGTATGTGTACATTTACCTGTGAGGTTGTCTCCAGATGCAGTATGTGTACATTCACCTGTGAGGTTATCTCCTGATGCAGTGTGTGTGTGTGCGTGCGTATTTACCTCGGGGTTGTCTCCAGATTCAGTATGTATACATTTACCTGTGAGGTTGTCTCCAGATGCAATATGTGTACATTTACCTGTGTGCTTGTCTCATGATGCAGTATGTGCACATTTACTTGTGAGGTTGTCTCATGATGCAGTATGTGCACATTTACTTGTGAGGTTGTCTCATGATGCAGTATGTGCACATTTACTTGTGAGGTTGTCTCATGATGCAGTATGTGCACATTTACTTGTGAGGTTGTCTCATGATGCAGTGTGTGTGCGTGCGTGCGTGCGTGCGTATTTACCTCGGGGTTATCTCCAGATGCAGTATGTGTACATTATCCTGTGGGGTTGTATATATAATATGCACATTTTCATCTGAGATTATTTTCTGATGAAATATAGGTAAATTTGTCAAGTGAGGAATATCTTACCAGAGAAACATGATTTCCCACCAATTTATATGTAGAAAATATAAACCTCACAAATCGGAACCTCAGATAATCTTGTTACAGCTACTGTGTCAGAAGACCGCCTCGTAGCAACAGGAGTACCTCACTAGTAATGAATCTTCTCAAGCGCAATTTTGTGTCTATATATATATATATATATATATATATATATATATATATATATATATATATATATATATATATATATATATATATATATATATATATATATATATATATATATATATATATATATATATATATATATATATAATAATAATAATAATAACTGAAGCAGCCCCCCCCCTCCACTAATTGAAAGACACTAGGTGGAATGTCAGTGTTTTGTTAGTATGTCTGTATATGTTATAATGTCGACTGTCTGTTAGTTAATGTTTTGTTAGTGTGTCTGTATGTTATATTGTCGACTGCCTGTTATATTGTTCTTTAGTATTCTATATAGATATAGTATATACTATTGTTTTATGTATGTTTATGTAAGGGGGGTCCACGGTACATAGGCTATGCCTCTAGTGGACTCCGTGTATGCACAATATATTGTAAATATCATTCAGCCAAATAAAAAATGAAGAGTGTAACAAATGGATGGTCAAAGTATTTTTGACACTGGTACCAGATTTTGCGATAATGCGTAGGGGAGGAGGGGGGCTTAAAGTCACAGGGGTAAAAGGTCACAAGCCTATATATCTAACTATAAGGAAATCCCATACTGTGACGTCACTAATTTGTGTGTACATATGGTCCAAATATAGAATTTGCAAAACAGATTTGCTCACCCTGTTAACACGAGGTAGGTATGAAATTGCTCTTTTTAGCACCCATAAAACAGGAATTAACATATTACAAACACATTTAAATTCATACTTTATTCAGTGATATTTTGACCAGTTTATTTATTGATACGTGTCTTAAAGCTTCAAAAATAAGTTGAAATAGTTAAATCTGTACAAAGCACATGGCATTTCAGGAATTTCCACATACCATGACATTGACCTGCTTGGGGCTAAATGTCACAGCTGTGACTTTTTACCCCCAGCTCTGTGACATTTTGCCCCATATTATATCACATACATGCACATATTACCAACAAAACTTATATGTTCCTAATTATACCATGATTTTATATTTTAGAGAAGAATGAGGCAGTACAAGCGTAAGAGTGATCGCGGTACGTTTGCAAGAGAATCTATGCAAGATGCAGTTAATGCAATTATCAGCGGCATAAGCCTGCGAAAAGCAGCATCAATACACGATGTGACTTATAAAACGCTTTCTAGATATGTTAAGCTGTACAATAACAAGGGTTAGTTGCTAGTGGTAGTTTCGGATATGTTAAGACAAGACAAGTGTTCACTGAAATATTAGAAATTGCATTGGTTGACTATGTTAAATATGCAGCAAGAATTTACCATGGTATTGCGATAACCGAAATGCGTACTCTAGCATATTCCTTAGCAACTCTTAACAACATGTCGAATATCCCAGACAGCTGCCACACAAATTGGATAGCTGGTCCTGACTGGGCTAGCACATTCATGAAAAGACACCCAGAAATAAGTATTCACACACCAGAAGCAACATCTATCCAACGCATGGGCAACTGCAATCAGCATAATCTCGGTATGTTTTTTGACAATTTGCAAGAGGTGATGGAAAGAGGATTTGGTCCTGAATCGATCTGGAACCTTGGCGAAACTGGTGTTACAACAGTACAAAGACCTTTAAAAGTATTGGCCGAAAAAGGTGTGAAACAAGTGGGCTCAACAGTATCCCAAGAGAGAGGTAGTTTGGTAACTGGGTGCTGTGCTATTAATGCAGTGGGAAACCATATACCTCCCTATTTTATTTCCCCACAGTTAATACACAGGATCATTGGCGTCTGACAGCTCCACCAGGTAGTGCTATAGCTGGCCATCCAAAAGCCACTGGTTGGATGACAAACGAGAACTTTGCTGACTACTTGAATCATTTCCTGAAACATGTTAAGCCTTCTGCTGAGCACCCTATCTTGTTATTGTTAGATAATCATAGCACACATGTGAGCCTCTAGACCATCAACTTTGCCAAGGAAAACTACATAACCTTGCTCTCATTTCCGCCACACTGTTCGCATGAGCTTCAGCCATTAGATATATCTGTGTTTGGCCCATTTAAAGTCTATGTAAATAAAAGCATGTGATAACTGGATGCGGGGCCGCAGAAAATGCTGGCAAATCAATGTCTGTTCATACAATACCATCAATTGCTAGTTATGCTTTTCCAAAGGCATTTGCCCCAACAAATATAATGGCTGGATTTAGGGCTACGGGGATTTATCCATTTGATAGAAATATCTTTCCTCCAGAGAAATTTCTTCCTTCAGGCATGAGTGATAGGCCGTTTCCACAACCAGGCACTGCCAGTGTCAGCAGACATGATCAAGCAAAGGAAACCTCAGCATCAACTGCACATGTAGGTGATTCAGCTCTTCTATCACGGGAGAGATATGAACTTCCTGAACCTCAGCCATCAGTATCGTATGTGTCTCCCATAGACATCAGACCATTTAGGAGAATGGGCCCAAGAAAAGAAACAATTTCAGGACGTAGAAACGGAAAAAGCCAGATATATACAGATACTCCTGTCAAAAATGGCATCGAAGCAGAGAGATTGACTAAGCGCAATAAAAATGTCAAAAGAAAGATTGTTCAAGAGAAAGGTGTCAAAAGAAAGATTGTTCAAGAGCCCGCTAACAAAACCATGGAAGAAGGCGGTGATATGCCTATAGAGGATAATTTGCCACTTTTCAGATTTACCAATAAGAAGACAAAGCAAGCATCTAAGGGACAGAACTTATCAGATGAAAGCAGCGAATCTAGTGAAGATAGTACCATTCTGCAATTGTGTGATGATTCAACTGACTTTTCCGAGTCTGATAATCAGCATGACAGCAGTATTGTACATAGTCCTACTCATACCAAAGAACATCTCCGACCTGGTAACTATGTACTCGTAGAATTCTCTGGAATACGGTCTAACAGATATTATGTAGGAAAGGTTCAAACAATTGGTGATGTGATGCAGGAAGTTGAGACATTGTTTGATTCAGACAAGAACACTTTGTTTTCAGTTTTCCGGCAAAAGATGGCGTTTTCGTGCATGATTTTGAGGACATTATGCATATACTACCCGAGCCTATGAAGGGTACTACAAGATTACCGGGAGCCAGGTTACCTTTTTCACAGACTATCTGAATAATTATGTGTTAGAGTAACATAAGTTGAATGTCTGTGTATGCATCATCACTTCCATTCTACTGACTAAATTTAGTTTCGTTTAAAATTTTGAAGTTTTTGTTCAATATAAATTTAAAACATTTTTTTCGTTATGTTCTCAATACTAGGTAGGTCTACCATTCCTCCAGTGTAAGCCCATATTCTCAATTACTTGATGTGGAGATTTCAGCATAGCAATGAGATTTATGAATAGGGAAAATCACATTTCTTGAAACACTTGTGATATGTATAATGATTTACTAGTACTTTGGGTAAATAATAGCACTTTAGTAGATATTGTGACATTTTACCCCAGCAATGTGACATCAAAACCCAGTCCGGGGTAAAATGTCACATCCCTGGTTAGCATAGAAAACATAGCGTATTCACAATTCCTATTCAATATTTCTTGCAGCTCCAACTCTGTAAAGTAGCTAACATATAATGCTATTATTTGCCCAAGAAAAAGGGCCACCACCATAAGTACAAAAAAGTTAAGAATCTAAATTCTGATTTTGTGATATTAAGCCCCCCCCCCCTCCTCCTCTACCAGACCATGGGCAACTCGTACGACCATTACTTACATTATAAATATGGTACGAGTCGACCATACTCTGGTAGGAGTTGTCTTTGAACATGGTACGAGTTTCCATAGATTTTGGTGCGAGTTGACCATCCATTTGATATGAGTTGACCTAGAAATCTGGTACGAGTTGTCAATCGATCTTGGTACGACTTAGCCACTGATTTTGCATGAGTTTACGTAAAATATGGTACGAGTTATCCATAGATTTTGGTACAACTTGCCCATTGCTTTGGTACTAGTTAACCTAAAATATGGTATGCGCTGTCCAAATGTTATAATAGCAAGACTAATTGCACTTAGGGCAGGCCCAATTTCTGCATAAATTAAAGAGGAAATAATGTATAATTTATCTTACATATGTGAGCAAAAGATCCAATTCACCATCATCCCAAATGCAATTAAGAAATTATTAAATGTTTTGAAAACATCAAAGGCCATGGGGCCAGACGAAATACATCCGCGAATACTCAAAGACCTGTCAACAGAACTGTCAACCATACTATCACATTTTTTCCAACAGTCCGTAGACAAAGGATTCAAGAATCAAGATTATTTATTTCATGCTTAATATATACACCTGTGCAAAAGTTAAGCACCAGCAAAAACAATAGAACGTAGAAACATGATGGTACAACTAGGCTGCCATACTTTTTGTCCCGGCGTTAGCTGACATAATTCCAAGTACGAAATGCACATGCATGCATGACTTCACGCCGCTTGATGTCCGTGCGTGGCGGGAAACAGCACACGTGTTCAGTTATGTAAAAGTCCAGTTTGAGGTGTAGAACATTACATACAGATTTAGGCGACAAGATTAGGAATTTTGTGTTCATGACCGTGGTTTATTTGTACAGAGAGAATTAGCTCTTGATTGTGAACCGCTATGGCAAGACGAAGGTTAAGTGATCATGTGAAATGGCAAATCATAGGCATGCATACCACTGGTATGTCATGCAGAGAGATTGGCAGACAGCTGAACATTAACCATACTGTAATCCGTCGTTTGATTGCAAAACATGGGCAAACTAACGAGGTGAAGGACAGGCCTAGATCTGGAAGACCGAAGAAGACTACTGCCCGTGATGATCGAGCCCTAGTACGCCTTGTTAGCAGATCTCCATTCACCAACAGCAGAGTGCTCAGCCAGCAATGGGAAATGCGCAATAGAGTGTCAATGTCTACCGTCAAAAGGAGACTGTATGCTGCTGGCATGAAAGCTAGGAGACCTGTCAGACGTCCTCTCCTCACTGCACACCACAAAGAGGAGCGTCTGAGGTGGTGCAACGAAAGAAGACACTGGAACATGAGATCCTGGAGACGGGTACACTGGCCCGATGAAAGTCGGTTCCTGCTTCATGCCACAGATGGTCGAACTCGTGTATGGAGGTCCAGACGCACGGCGTACGACCAACGTAACATCATGGAAGAAGTTCCATTTGGTGGAGGTTCCGTTATGATATGGGGTTGCATCTCATTTGATTGTAAGCTGGATCTGTTGACTGTACCTGGAACACTAAATGGACAAAGATATCAAGATTCCATACTGGATAGAGTTGTGGTCCCTCATTTTGTAAATAATGCACCTGGCACCCACCCTATATTCATGGATGACAACGCCCGACCACATCGTGTTAGAGCTGTGCATGAATACCTCCGCCAGAATGCCATCGAAACCCTACCATGGCCAGCAAGGAGCCCTGACATGAACCCTATTGAGCATATCTGGGACATTCTGGGAAACATGGTGAGAAGGAGGGATCCTCCTGTGCAGAACCTACAGGAATTAACAGACGCACTCCATCTTGAATGGCAACGAATACCACAATGGCGTATCAGTCGGTTGGTGACCAGCATGAGACGTCGTGTCCAGGCCGTCATTCAGGCACAAGGTGGATATACCCGGTATTAATAATGACAGTCTCAAACTCGTGCACAGATGTTAAACTTCGTTTTCAGACACCATTAATGACAATCTAGCCACGTGTGTCAACTGTAGGGCAATAGTTGTCAGTTGTGTCAACGTAACAATATTCAGGCCTCGTTTTCAAGTTCAAACCAAAACATACAGTGTTTCCCCACCATCATAATCAGCATTCCTCTAGTTGTATTATTACCTCTTGCACTAAGATGGATGGGTACATAAATGTTTATGCTATTGCTTTCTTCATAGCACATGAATATACCCTCGCATGTGCGTAAAAATAGGGTGTTGCTTAACTTTTGCACAGGTGTATACAATATACAGACATCACAATTGGGCAGTCCATCAAAGGCAGGGCCTATCCATCAAAGGCAGGGCCTATGAGTCGATGTACCCCGTACACTCAAAACAGAACATTACAACATATATGGTGATAGTTAATTGTATAAACATCCGTAAGTAAACACAGAACATAGGACGGCACAACATCTATTTTTTTTTACCATATTGTCATGATTGTTCTACATGTAGCGTATTCTACATATAAAGGGTCTTTTAGATTCCAACTAGGATTTTTTATTGTAGATACAGGGCTTTTTTTAACATGGTACATTGGGGGAGGGGGTGGGTGGATGGGTGGGGGTGCTCAATAAAGTCACAGTAGTATTAGGGTGAGAACTTGTTGGTAGGTGTGACTTAGATAGATATTTTATAGTAGAGTGTTGGCATCTGATGTATCCATTGAGAAAGCGGATATCAGATGAAGCTTCAAGATGATTGAGCTCTGATTGGGTCCATCTGTTTTGGCGCATTTCATGCTTTTCAGCATGGTATATCTATCCTAAGTTTGATAACTTCTACCACTCTGATGGCAATTTTCTAGCTTTTGATATCTCTATAGCAGAGAAATTGGCGCCCAATATTCAACAATTTTGGTGGACGATGTTGCTGTCTACGACTGCAGCATCTTCCATCAAACCTGCCTTGAAAATGTAACATTTCTTATCTTTGGTCATTTATTTTATTTTGACAAATTTAAAAGGAGTTATCCCAACTGAATGGAAATCGGCAAACATTTGTCCTTTATATAAAAACGTGACTGGTCCTTACCAAGTAACTATAGACCGGTTTCCCTGACATGCATTTGCTGTAAGATGCTGGGACACATCATCTGTTCTAATTTAATGAGCTATTTCGAACAAAATAACATCCTGACTCACAGATAACACGCCTTCCGAAAATTTCTCAGTTGTGAAACTCTACTAATTAATGTCATTAATGATTGGGCTTCATTCATTGATAAACGGAAACAACTGGACATTTTTATTCTTGACTTTGAAAAGGCTTTTGATACTGTTCCACATGAACTTTTGAAATCTAATTTGCACAAATATGGAAAACATACTAAATTAGATTGACTCATTCTTAACAGGTCGCAAACCGTGCGTAATAGTCAATGGAGCCAAATCAAACGTTGCTGACGTTGTGTCTGGAGTACCTCAAGGAACCGTTCTAGGCCCGTTACTGTTTTCAGTCCACATAAATGATATAGTCCAGGACATTTCCTCAGAGATCAGGCTATTCGCTGATGATTGCGTATGCTACCGGGAAATTGATGACCCCAAGGATTGAGAGGCACTCCAACAAGACATAAACATGTTAGGTAACTGGGCTACCACTTGGGGAATGCTCTTCCAACCAGTAAAATGCAACATGATGAGCCTAACCAGAAAAAACCCCATCAAATTGGGCTACTTACTAAAAGGAACTAGCCTAAGTTTTGTTTCATCAGTAAAGTACTTGGGCGTCAACATCATCAATGACCTAAGCTGTAACAAACACATCACTGAGATCCGCAGCAAATCACACAGACCCTTAGAACTATTGTGGAGAAATTTATCATTCTGTTCCCAAGAAATCAGACTTTAAGCATACATGGGACTGATTAGACCAGTTCTGGAATATGGGACCCTCATCAGGTATCTCCTCAGTACAAACTAGAAAATGTACAAAAACGTGCGGCTAGATTTATCACCTCAAACTATTGCTACGAACCAGGCAGTATGACAAATATAATGGAAACCCTAAACCTCCCACCGTTGTCAGACAGAAGGAAGCAAAACCACCTTATTTTGCTCTACAAATGTCTACAGCAACAAGCAAAGATATCATTAGACAGTCTACAGACTCCAATTCAGAAAACCAAAAACATGCACAACAGCCACTTCAACCAAATTTACGCATGAACTGATGTCTTTAAATTCAGCTTTATTCCCAGTATGATAAGGGATTGGAACAAACTATCACATGATCTTCTAAGCAGTTCAGAAAACTGCAAATCCTACAAATAAATTTACCAAATTAATCAGAGGGAAAACATGTCTAAACCAGCTACTTGATGATTGCGTGGCGAAAATAATGTACTTTGGATGTTTCACCATAACTAATCAAGATAAAAATTTTAAAACAGGCCAACGTAAAGAAACTACAGGCGATGTATGCCCTACAAGCCTCTGGTAGCGCAGGTTACTGGGCTAATATGGAGACATACTGATCTGGCCAGCATTATCATGGTCGTAGGCCTAGATGCATCTGCCCTTCCCACCCATCACAGAGGTGATGAAAGAAATTGGCTAATTTTGATCTAAAGCTAGATCCGTGGTCTCGTGCCGAAAATACATTTCTGAGTCTCCGATTGAAGAGCTGACACTAGACGAATCCTATATACAATCAGCGTGTATATGGCTTTACCCTACCCATGTTTTACCACCATATTGAAAATGCACTTTTCCTGTCCCAGAGAATGGGTATAGACACTAAGATAAAGCTACTGCATCTTAGAAATGCCTCTCTGTAATATGTGCTTCTCTGTTAAACCTTTAATGTCGAATCCAGCTCAAACCAGCCTCTGCAGTGGGCTTGAGCACTGACTATCTGCAGACCAAGAGAAGAGGGGTTTTGGGGTTTTTTACCTCTGGAATGATGAGCCAGCCACTCCAGTGATAAATTAAAAAAAATTATCTTCTCTTGGCCTGCAAATGGACATTCAATAAGCAAATAATTAGATTTTCTTGACTAAATTAAAGAAAATCAATATAATCCTATAATAATATTAAGAAAATGTTAGCACAACTTTGACATAACATTTATTTTTTACCGTTTTACCTGTATGAATTTTTACTGGCGTCGCTAGACGCCCGGGATAAACGTGGATATTCACACCACAATTTTTGTAATATTTAAACTTTTAGATGCTTAAATTGTGTGCCTAAATTTATTGAAACGAAATATATCTTAACATATGATTCCTTTACGTATAGATTTATATAGTTTTATTAGTCCTTTTACAGACAAACCCATGAAAAAGTAAATTCTTCTCCAAATTCTATTCAGAATTTGATTGATCAATTTTTGGGGTGAAAATCTTAGATTTTATGACAAATCTACTGGAAAAGGTCAAAATGCGCTAATACACTCTTAATGGGCACATTCAAAATTCCCCACCTTTATCATTTTGAATCGATTCCGGTCTTCTAGAGACAGTATTCAGAAAACTATCCAATGGATGGGCTACGGTTTTTTTAGTTTTACTCATTAAAGGTATCATCCACAAAAAATTTGATAGACAATCTATTATGAATAGTGGATAACAGATACTGTTATTATGTCTGGCTAAACTAGTAGCGTCGCTCAGATCCATTTGCCATAGCTGGTCCACACTGGTTGCTTTGAATCGGTTTCTATTCAACTTTATTCTCTTAGGTCAATGCAACATATACGCCAGTTGCTCGGCTAACCAGTTGCGTATTAATGCTTTAGATAATGTCCCATTAAAGGCCTGATGTAGTTTTTCCGATCCCCTGAAATAGGCGGAATGTTTACTATCATAATATACACGTCTCAATCTGTCAGCGGAGCTAATAGATTTTTTTTATTTCTTACTGTACTTACTCGCTTTTTTTGGCCAAGTTTCGGATAGTTTAAAGGACAATTCCGGGATTAGTAAAAGTGTATTTTATTTTATTATATGACTAACATATTGGATCCTAAACAAAAACAACAGACAAATATTATGAGTAATTATAACATCGTAAACATGGGATTATTTTATCTCCCGGGCGGCGCCATTTTCTTGCAACGAGAGCGAGATTTCACAAGATCCTGACTTCATTCCACACCAACGCTATCTTTGTCGAGCACAAAGGCTGTACAGTAAATATGTATATGCATGAAGGCCTAACATGTGCTAATTTGTAATCATTAGGACATTGTCCAGCTAAGCTAGTAAGTTTTCAAGTAATTCTGGTATCCAAAGTCGGTGGGGAATCGTTAACCCCCTAGACTGCTGAAGCATAGATTCCATTTTCTTTATCCTCTCAGAATGTGTCCAGTTTGGTAACAATGCTGCTGTAAGTCAATGCTCCGCGCGACAGCAACACGTTTCAGCAACATTTTTTCCCCAAAATGTACACCAACACTATCTCTGTAAGTAGGCTATTGTGCATTTTACACCATGTGATAAGGGTTATATGAAGTGGCACACTTGACACATGCGTATTGTCAAATTACTCAGCCAACTCAAGATACCATTATAGCGTGTGTCGCAGGCAGTGTAAATATATATTCCAAGAAAACATATGATATGATAATATTGCCAGAACCACGGAGCCGATTGTAATAATTCTGATACCTACTTGTAGCCGCAAATTCGAAGATTTAGCCAATGCTAGGGATGTTAGAATCGGCTTGTGGTTCAAAGGTTAGACTTTGCGGGAAAAACTAAGCCAGCAAAATTTCAAACAAAAACTTCAGGATGCGCTCTATCCATCATCCCATATCAGAATGAGTATTACAGCTACAATGACAGAATTTGCTGTGCCGAAGCTTTACAATGTTATCACATAACGGGGAAAATTCCATCAAAATATCTTAATCGTTGAAATTATTACAGCTTGCTGGTCAATATTGATCGGCGATGAAAATTCCCAGATTTTATGTCAAAATGTTAATTCATTTGTTGATATCTCTGGTAATATTCACGTGAGCAAAATTATAATTGGTCAGGCAAATAGCCATTTCTTTCAGTTTTAATCACACTCCAATTTAAAGAATATGCAAAGAGAGTCTGCGAGACAAAAAACATCTCATGTTGAATTTTACCAAAAAAAGGATAACATATTCTCAGATCATATCTTAGATGAATAATGGGGTTTTTTTTAATATATTCCAGTCTTTTGAACCTTTTGTCCGATATTAACATCCATTATATCATATTAATCCCGAGGTTGGCACATATTCAGAGATCCTAGAATCATTGGAGTCGCTTCAGCGATTGGGTTGCTATTATCATTTACGTATACTTCCTTAAAATATATACCTGCATCTATTGGCCTCGCTCCTCCAGTCATAGCAATAGCGGTGGTGCAGGGCTGGCCTCGCTATGCGCGATAAAATAGCAGCAGCCAGATGTGCGAAAAATTGTAAATGTTACCAACTTTATCTAGTGATAGTTGGTTGCACTATTTCTATCTGGTTATTATTCTGACGCAATTTCATTAAACATAATAATCTTTCAAATAAAGCACACTTTTTATCATCCCGGAATTGTCCTTTAACTTCTCGAGATCTAAGATTTCTAGCAGCTGAACGAGTTGTAGATGTACTCTGTCTATTGATGAGTGTATGTTGTAAACTTTTAGACTCTGGAACTTTTTATGTTTTTCGTTTTACACCGGATATACTGGAGCCTTGTGTCTTCTTCTTCTTCGATTTCGGTTGTATTATTGCCTAGGGACATTAGCATCCAATAAGAGTCTATTGAATGCTGTCAGTAATTTAACTTCTAAAAATCCTTAGAATTTGCATAAGGGTTCTGCATCACTGTTGAGGCTATTAAATCTTTTAGGTTACTGTTCGGATAGGATACTCCATCTATGGTACACGATTAGCATTGTCTAAGGATAAACCAGGTGTCCTATGATTTAAGACTTCAATTAATCTCTCGCCTTTACTTTTTAAGCTAAGGCTCAATGATTGAACTAGACCTTTAATTCCAGTATGGTCCAAATTTAACCCTGAGGCACTGCGGTATGGACATTCTATGAATGCTGTGAAACATCTGATGACTTAACCACTGAACTTAATTGTTTTGACCGATCTGTCTACAGTCTAAGCTTTTGAAGCAGCTGAGATTAACAAATTTGACTGTTCTCTAGCCTTCAAGTCGATTTAGAATTCGTTCCATCTCTTGATCTAAATTCACAGCAAATCTAAGATTTTGATCATTATTTAGAATATTAATCTTAGATGTCGTATTTATACCCTCTATCATTTTATGTTGGACCAACGTCATCTTCTGAACGCTCTCCATCATTATTATTATCTGAATAATTTAGAAATAAGTGGTAATACTGCTGGTAGTAGAAGATGTAAGAAACCTCCACGTTGAATAACCCGCCACCTTTGATTTAATGGTGTTTTGCTTTTACTGAGTAATCTAATGTTATCGTGATATTTGTATAAGCGTTTATATTGTATTCGTTTTAATTCTATATTTCCATGAATTAAGTTTAAGCAGCATTCAGACACAGCACCAGCTACACCCTTATGGCATTGCTCTAGTTTTACCTTTGTTGCTTCGGTTTGTTTTTGCCTAGACTTTGCAAGACATGCAATTGATTGGCGATATTGCCTGTTCTACTTCCTCTTTTAAGATTAGACTCTACGATTATTATTATTATTAGGAGGTAATTATGATTTTGTTTTGTATTGGATTTTGCTTTATTAGTCTCTCACCCCTAGATGTATTCGAGCCATGGCATTCTTTGAGTTGCACCCGAAGATGTTGTGCGTTGCTTAAATAGGTTTAAAAATAAGTTAATGCTGTTGCTAGGCGTGTATGTATTGCATGCAGCCTAATGAACTGGTGTTGGCAGTCATCAATGCTGCATACTGTGTAAGGTATGGGGTGGGATGGGGTAGGCCTAATTACTTTTATTGCTTTAGGCAGTGGGATGAGGGTGTAGGGGCTTGGACATGAAATTTTAAAAAGGAGATTACTCAGAAGCTTTTGAAAAAAATATTAAATAAAGCCGCGTATGAAGATAATCTTATCATTCATTCAGTTTGTTTGAAGGTGCATATTCACCGGGAAAAAATGCCTGAAAATAAAATTGTTTAAATTGTATACTTTAGAGGTTTAAACTGCTGTGGGTATATGTAATGCACCTCCATTTAAAAAATCACAAATTCACAAATTAAAACATTTTAAACAATTTAAACAATTTTATTTTCACGTTTTGGTTTTTTTTGCTGCGAATATGCATCTTTAATTGCTCGCTTACACCTAGATGTATTTGAACCATGTCAATCTGTGATGGGATTCCCCGAAGGGTTGCTCTAAATAAGTTAAAAATTTTAAATATAAAAAATTAAGCTGAAATATTATTAGCGTGTGGACTTACTCATATAAAATAAAAATAAAATCAATTGATTAATTAGTAATGTAAATTAGACCCTAAGTTGCACTTTTTAGATGTTAATAGCTAAATGAGCGTAACTCAAAGTTATTATGGTATTTAGATACATGTTTAATGTTATTTTAAGTTAAAGGTTAGACATTTTAAACTACATTTGAAATTGAAATCAGCACTGATGTTCCTTTCACCATATCCAACACAAGGTTTCACCCAGAGTATCATAGATCACATGACGGTTGTATAGTACCGACATATGCGTGAGGGAATATAAATGTTTTGGAGAGGAAATGCGGATAGCACTGAGGCTTAGGTTATAAGTTTGACCCGCTCATGGGCAAACCAAATCTTCACACGAGATCATCAATGATAGCAATGACTGATGATGTCATAAAGTCACCAACATCAGAGACAGGATCGGCAGCAATGATGAAGAGAACTGCAATCACTCTCATAGGTAGAAAGCAGGTGAAATTAATACAGTCCAGAACTGGAATCTATTGCGAAAGCCAGAACTGGATAAATCAATTATTAATGGTGATGCTAAACGTAAACTGGTTTAACCGATGGCTACGCGCCTGCCGACAACTGACTAGGATAGAATGTCAGAGCAAGGAATGATGGTGGTCACGTGACAAGATAGCTGGATAAAGTGTTCGTTTAGAAGAAACATGGTCACATAATTGAATGATGGATCGATGATTCGGAATGACAACCCCTTGATCAGCTCATCAATTTCAACACGGAATGGTTGAAATGTTCGGAAATCATGGTGATAATGACTTGAAAAATGTCCAGAACTTAGATGGACTGAGGATGGTTGGACAGCATGGATAATGATGGTCAGTGACCATATATCAACCGGCGGCAGGAAAATCAGACAGACATAGAGACAGAGTGGTGAAGATAGGCCAAGCGTTTCATAGCATTGATGGTATGATACCAGTATAAACTACTGGTCATGACAGAGTCACCTTTACTCGATGGAGTTGTGCCGAGTAGATTAAATCAGGTCTGAGGCCTAAGCTATTCTATCACCATCTAACAACATAAAATAGGTAATATCACTGCAGCATGCTCACAACATTTAATATTTTTTTTAAAACGGGCCCAATATATTAGAGCTATCTTCACTGAGTCTACTGGAACTTCATGGTAATTTTGTCATGCAAGACTAAACATATCTTCCTATCCGAGAATCTCAGATGTGTGCGGTTGGCTTTGCCACCAAATAAGAGCATGCTGCCAGGTAATGAATTCATTTGTTAATACGTGGCTGAAGTATGCAACTCAATCCATGTGACAATGTTGAAATCAGCACCTGAAATCATTATTTGCTATTGAGTTAGCTTAGTTGACTATATTGTGTGGCACGAAGCTTGGGCAATGGAGGGATGACATGTGTAAGACATGTGACATTATGAATATTGGATTACATCACATGTCACACAACCCTGATCCTACGCAAGGTCCAGCGTCTTTGAAAGGAAAATACTCATTATCTCTTATGATAGTGGGTCTTTATAGTGTATGTGTAGGTTGTTTCCAATTCTACTGATTAATGAGAAGTTTAATCAATACAATTTTGATAATAATAAAAAAAATTTAAATTCATGGTAAAACAACATATAGTTCACCATGGTGTGGTTGAGTTGTTCCCTATTTTATTGATCAATGAGAACTTTAATCAATAAAATTTTGGAAGATAATTTGTTGTTGATGAATCCATATTAATTAACTATACACTAACTACAACCGGTTATCTTTTAACCTTTAATACCATTACCCACCGTTAGTTCGTAGTCGACGAATTATGTAACAAGACAACATGGAAGAACAGCTTAATTATATCTTCCTATCAGTTGGTTCCATTCAATTTATGATGTTAGTAATACCGCAATGTGATTAACAAAGTCAATGAACAATTATAGTTACACTGCCAAATTTAATTATATTTTTGAGTATATGAATGGTTGATTCAGTTTTAAAATACTATAGGGATACCGTTAATTAAATTCTATCAAAATATAAACTTGGTTATTTAGAAAGCTCTAGAAAGACCTTTAATATGAATTATTTTAAGATGGTACGGTTGGATGGTCAGACTCCAACGATAAATCCTTTGGTTTTTACCTGACATTCGGTGAATGAATGTCAGAGAATTATGATCTGCAAAAACATTAATTGGGTAATTTGACGAGCATAAATAAATGTTAAAATGTTGTAGCACTATGACGAGTGCTAAGCTCTCTTTTTCAATGGTCGAATAGCGTTGCCCATGCTTGTCAAACTTCTGTGAAAAGTAGCATACTGGATGGTCTATACCATGGTCACCTAATTGCATCAATACAGCAGCTGCACCAATGCCACAAGCGTCAATATAAACTGGTTTCATCGGTCTATCATAACTTGGCACTGCTAAGACTGGATTAGAATATAATATTGTGCGGATTTTGTCAAACGCATCTTTACATTCAGATGTCCATTTAAATTGAACATCTTTCTTAAGTAAATTGGTCAGTGGAGCTGTAATAGTCAAATAATTCTTACATAATTTCCGAAAGAATCCAGCCATTCCAAGGAAGCACATAATTTCCTTTTTAGATTTTGGATCTGGGTAGTTATGTATGGCCTCAACTTTGGCTGATTTAGATCTACCCGGGCCCTGACCTACTTCGTGACCCAGATATGATACGGTTGCCTTCTCAATCTCTTTTTGGCAGGTTTATTGTTAAACCTGCCTCCCTCATACGTGTGAAGAATTCATAGATTGTTTTAAGATGACTTCCCCAATCATCTGAATAGATAGTGACGTCATCAATGTAGGAGTCACAATTCTTAATTGGAGCAACAAGCGTATTCATTAATCATTGAAACGTCACTCCTCAATTTTTCTAGACCAAAAGGAATTGTAATGTATTCCCAAAACCCAAAGCTTGTAATAAAAGCTGTTATTGGTCTGGCCCATTCAGCTAATTGTACCTGCCAGTAACCTTTAAGAAGATCAAACTTCGTTACATATCGAGCATTTCCTATTTTATCAATGCAATCATCAATGCGGGGTTTCCATATGAATCTGCCCTTGTGACATCATTAATTTTGCTGAAATCTGTACAAAAGTGATACAAGCCATCTCGCTTGGGTACTAGTATGCATGGACTACTCCAAGGACCATTTCTTGGTTGAATAATGTCATTGGCGTACATGTAATCAATTTCTTGTTTCATGATATTGGTTTTTGTCGGATTTGTGCGATACAGACGTTTTAATAGGTCTAGCTTCTCCGACATCGATACCATAATTAATTACTGAAGTACGACATGGTGCATTTGAAAAGAGGCATTTAAATTCACGAATTAAGGAAATAATCTCAAGTTTCGACCATCTTGTGAATAAGACAGGGTTTTTGGTAAACTGGATATGGCGTCTGTGTTGTCCATTCTTGGTATGCAAATGTCATCAGATGTTGAGGAAAAATCAATTGTTTTGTCAAGATTGAAATCATTTGAATCGACTTGAATGATGGAAACATCCGTATTGATGACATCTTCTCGTTCAACATATGCACGTAATAAATTAATATGATAACACTGATTAGATTAATTCACTGTCATGACTGGTAATCACATATGACCCTTCGTTTTTTGCTAGTAATAGATTGTTAAGCACTGTTGTTATTTTCAGTACTTTATCACCGACGTTAAAACGTCATTATTTTGTGTGTTTGTCATACCAAATTTGTTGGCATGACTGGCTAGCCTTCAGATTATCCGACGCATATTGACGAACTTCACTTAAACGTGTCCACAATTTTGAAACATAATCTATAAGATTATGGTCAGCTTGCAGTTTTAATAATTGTTCTTTCAATATAGTAAGCAGCCTACAAATGCTATGTCCAAGCACTAGTTCGTTTGGAGAAAAGCCCAAAAATTCATTTATTGTATCACGTAAATTGAACATTATTAAATTGAGACCTTCGTCCCAATCACGCAAGCTCTCATTACAATATTTCTTAAGCATCGGTTTTAGGGTACCATGCATACATTCTAAAGCACCTTGTGATTCAGGGTGGTATGCAGTCGACATACCATGTTTTATACCAAGTTCTTCACATACTTGGGCAAATACTTTAGATGTACAATTTGAACTTGATCGGTTTGTAGTTCACGTGGTAGCCGAACATTGTGAAAAACTGGATTAGTGATTTAATCATAGACTTAGCTGTTATATTCCGTAGTGCAATGACTTCAGAAAATCCAGTACTTGTACACATAATAGTAAGAATGTACTGATTGCCCGATTTTGTATGATTTAGCGGACCAATGCAATCAACCAATATCCTTGAGAATGGATCACCAAAAGCTTGCATTGACATTAATGGTGATTTAGTAATCGGTTGATTTGGTTGGCCGATCAACTGGCTTATATGATAGGACTTACATAATCGTCTGACATCACTATGAATAAATGGCTAATATAAATGTTTGGTGATGATCCTTTTAGTCTTTTTGTAACCAAAATGTGGTGTCGAGCTAGTACCATTATGAGCTTTATTTAATATCTTATATCTATAGGCTCTAGACAACACTATTTTCTCGACTACTTCATGTACATCATCAGGTCTTGCGTTGCGTGGAGTAAATTTACGTCAGCGAATGCCACTAACAAGGAATTTGATAATTAAGGCGTGTCTCTGGATCATTTACCAGTGCAGATGAGTATAGTGTACATGGATATTACTTCGCTATATCCTTACATTTGTAGGCAGCATGAGTACCTTCAGTGTATCTGTTTGCCTCCTAAAGATTTATTCTTTCCTGTCCTCATGTACAGATGTAACGAACGTTTTATCTTTCTATTGTGCCATAAATGCGCTCATGATTTGCAGAGTACTGAATGTACTCATAGTGATAGCGAGGGCGCTCTACACGGATTTTGGATGTTTGTAGAGTTGATGGAGGCTGTACATAGCGGGTACCATATCTTAGTTTATCAAGATATGGCACTATGAAGAGCACACTGATACACTTTTCAAGGGATACGTCGATAACTTTTTGAAAATTAAACAAGAAGCATCTGTGTATCCCAAGGATGCGGTCACAGATACGTAGAAAGATGCATATGTTCGGGATTATTTTGAATGTGAAGGTATTAAATTGGATAAATCTTTGATCGTTCAAAATAAGGGCCTTAGAACCATGGCAAAACAGGTGCTGAATTCTTTGTGAGGTTATTTCACACTCAACACCTATCCTAAGCATGATTTCGTCAATTTATATAGCGCCATGATGAAGTTGCTGATGGATAGAATGATTTCGGTCAAAGACATCCGGGTATGCAACTACAGCACTCTGTTAATGTGCTATCGCGAGTTGAACCAATTCATGCCAGCAGATAATCACACCAATGTTGTGATCGCTGCATTTGTCACGAGTCATGCCAGAGTTCATTTGCTATAAAGTCTAGTAGCTGTAGGCTCACGTTGCATTTATCACAATACTGATTCCATCATGCATGTTAAAAAATGTGATAAATCTCAGCTAATTCCCGTTTACCACAACAGGCTCGGTTATTTCATGGATGAAGTTCCTTCCCGCAGTGAAATAACAGAGTTTGTCAGTACTGGCTTGAAGAGGTAAGCGTACAGACAACTAGACATACATGTCAAGAATGTCTGCAAAATTAAGGGCTTAACTTTAAATTAAAGGAATAAGGGGTTGGGGGTTAATACTCTGTTAGACATGGTCAAAGATCATAATCTCGAAACGTTTGCTCAGTATCCTAATACTATCATTAGAAATAAAGATCATAGACTTTTGAGTAAGGATACTGAAAAACGTTTCGGATTTACTTACAAAAAATGGATAATTTTTAATGACTATTATACTAGGATCTAATTTTACGACAACGGGGGTGGGAATGTTGAAGGAGGCTGGATTGGGGGAGTCGGGGTGTCAAGCATAACTGTGGGGATGTGGGGGGTTTGAGGGTCAGCGAATGGGAAACTGGGGAGTGGTGTGTGCGGTGGGATTGAGGGACCGTTTGCATGGTGCATAATATGCTAACCCATAACGCAGAAGATTACTAGCATACCATTCACTGAGGGGGAGTAAGTAGTCTTCTGCTTTATTGTTATTGGTTAGAAATGTGTGGAGGGCGATACATGGTTATAGGGTGTGGGAAGGGGCCACCTCGAGTAAATTATGTTATATTCATCCGTTGAGGCAGTTTAAAAAAAATTATTTAACCCTATTTAAAATATACCCGCACACCTGCCGACACATTGAAAATTAATATCTCCAACCCCTAGCTCTGTAAATAAAATCACTAACCTATCTTTACACCCAATCTGTTATGTGTTAGTATTGCTTATATCGTTTTCAAATTTATTTAAATAATTGCTCTAAAATCAGTTTCACATAATTCCCCAGTCACATCATTCTCCATGTCTATCGATTAACTTTACCGATCACTGGATCTCGCTTGAAAACATTTATACATTTATATTTTAATTAAATTAGTGGGGTTTTTTTGGTGCTTTATTTTATTCTCGCTTATTCAGCTGTATATTCGTATGTATATTCATCATCTGTATATTTATTGCATTGTTATTTACTGCAACTTTATTTACAGTACTTTATCTTATTAAAATTGTGAAAAATGAAATGACTTGTATTGTTTTTTTAATTGAAAACTGAAAAACCATCAACTATAACCCTTCCAAACCCTGAGTCAACTTAGGCTGGATTTTTCCTAATATTGCATGGCCATTCGAGGATGGCCGTTCGAGGAACATTAAAAATGTAATTGGTAGTTATTAGGCTACCCTAACTCGATTGAAAATTGATTTGCTGAAATTTGTACGACTCTGATGATCGCTATACACACAGTCAGAGTTGTTTTAAAGTGCAACTAGTTAATTTTAATCAGTTGGAGTAATAACTAACCGATTGTTGAGTCAACTTAGGCTGGAATTTTTTCCCAATATTGCATGGCCATTTGAGGAATGCTAAAAATGTAATCGGCAGTTATTACCCTCACTTGATTGAAAATTGATTCGCTGAACTTTGTACAACTCTGATGATCGTTACACGTGGTCAGAGTTGTTTTAAAGCTCAGCTAGTTAATTTTAATCATTTTGAGTAATATCTAACCAATTGTCCTTATGCAATAGATTGACTATTGCACATTGACACAGCTCAAAGGATCTGAGATTTAGAAATTTAATGATCAACTCATTAAACTAACTGAGTTGTCTTCCACAATCGCTCGACAATTGTCCTTATGCAATGAATTAACCATTTAGCATTAATCTCCCATGATTGAATGACTTCCCAGAGTCCAGAAAAGACGAGTCCAGACATGTGCACTGTCAATCATCCTTACACACTTGCCATAGTGACTAGATATGCTCACGGTTAAGGACAGAGCCATGGGGATTTGCCTAACAGAACTCTTTAACACAGAACCAAAATTTTGTTTATTCTCTGTGGTTGTGTTGAAATTGAGATACATTTTTGTGTGTATTTGTCTGTGAAAAAAATTGATACGGACATTTAATATACTATTAATAGTTATTTATAATTTTCTGCTTGACTGTCTTCTTAAAGGAATTGTTTGTAATGATTTGTGTGTGTAAGGTTATGTCTGTATAGAGGGATTAGATTTGGTTCTGTTATATGATATATGTAGATTGTGACATGTTCTAGTATTATATGAGTGAATTTCTGTATTTATGTTAAAGAGCCTGGCTAGTGATCTTGGTAAATTAACGTTAAAAAATCCCTTACAATTGTATATAGCTACAATTTTCCAATGTCTTCGAGTTTTAGTAATTTTTCTGCTTTATATATATATATATATATATATATATATATATATATATATATATATATATATATATATATATATATATATATATATATATATATATATATATATCATGGCCCCGTCCTGTTTGGGAGAAGAGTTTAATAATTTTCTTTTGATGTGATTTTAGTCTCGCTAATTTATTGTTGTGTGCATTAGTCCAAACAGTGTTGCAATATGTGAGTACCAGAGTGCAGTATAGTGTTTTAGCATGGTTGGTGGTAAGCAATGTTTAAGCCTTCGAATGATGCCAGCGTTCTTTGCCACCTTAGATGTCACTACGTCTATGGCCTTCTTCCAAGTCATATCTGTGTCCAAGTAAACCCCTAAAAATTTAACAAATTCAGCCTCTTTAATTTCTTGGTTATTAATGTAGAGTTTTGGTAAATGATTTGCCCTAGATTTTTAAAAAAACATATAGTTAGTCTTAGAAACATTTAATGGTAATTTGTTTCTTTTGAACCAATTTACTACTTTTACGATTTCTTCATTTACATTTGTGTACAGCGTGTCTATATCATTAGTATCATCTGCGAACAATATTAGTGAGAGGTGGTTTCAGACAGTAGGTAAGTCATTCATATAGAGTAAGAACAAGAGGAGGACAAGTATTTATCCTTGGGGATCACCATAAACCAGGTTTTCTTTGCTAGAGCAAACTCCATTGTATTGTACACATTGTACCCTATCGCTTGAGTAACTTTTTATCCAGTTTAACACAATTCCTCTTAATCCATAGCAGGATAATTTTTGTATTGAGATTTCATGATCAATTGTGTCAAAAGGTCTAAGAAAATATCAATGATGTGTTCCTTTTTTCTAGTGAATTTGATATCTTTTCCAGCATGTCAATGAGGACCAGCATTGTGTAATATTTATCTCTAAAGCCATATTGTGCCTTATTTACATAATTCATTAATCTATTATAGAAAAGCCTCTTCAAAGGTTTTGAAAACAGTGGAAGTACTGAGACGGGTCGATAGTTAGTGAAGTCAGATGAGTATCTAGCTTTGTATAGTGGTGTCACACGTGCTATTTTTAACCATAAGGAAAAGACTCCTTGCTCCAGAGACAGATTGCATATGTGAGTTAAAGGAATTAGTATCTCTGTTAGATAATTTTTAAAGATACTCCCTTCAAAGTTATCATCAATACCTGCACTTTTATTAACAGTATTAATTTGCATTAGTGGGTTAGAAACCTCTTCTGGGTTAGTAGTGTTGAGAAAAATCGAAGATTGATAGATGCCTGTTAAATAGTCCTGAATACTTGCGCGGGGGTCAATTTGAATTTTTTCGATAATCTGGGTCCAATGTTAATAAAATATTCATTAAATTGTGTTGCTATTTCTTCCTTATCAGTTACAACGTTGTTATTATAGATAAATCTTGAAGTTTCTGATTTACTGTTTTGTTTGTTTAATAATGACTTAATTAATCTCTATGTTTTCTTGATGTTATTTTTCTGGTGGTCTAATCTCCTAAAATTGTTTATATTTGCTGTTCGAATCTGTTGAGTAGGTCAACTGGTGAGTTAGTTTTTATCCACATCTCAGTAATTCCAATAAGATCATATTCATGCAAGTTTGTGTTTGGAAAAGTGGTTAGTTTGTCGATGTTCTTCATAATAGAACTCATATTACAGTGAATTAATGAAAAGACAATTTCATCAACAGGGAAGAAATAAAAAATGTGAGATATGCCAGTTGAACATCCACATTTGTAGCTGTGCTCTTTGCTGTGCAGTTTGAATATACCGACGACAGGGCTGACATCCGACATCTACTATTTACACTATCAGAGCATACTCACAACTGAGCTCCTGATATAGGATCTGACACTCAGCATGAGTTCTTTTATGTTCCCAGTGGCACACACCACACGAGACAGGCCGATGACTTTAGGTCCCCTCCGAAGGATGTGCCATTTTAATGACGTATGGAATGGCACATCTTTTTACACCTTGATCACATGCCTGAATGCGGGATCGAACCCGAATCTTTTGGATTGGGATTCCAAGCATGTGCGGAACAATAGTTTTGGCAACCGAGCAAATGCGGCCTTTGTTTTCTTTGTCAAGAAAACAAAAAAGGAAAATCATTTGTAAAAGAAGTAGTAACTTGTAGGGACTTCAAAAAGGAAAATATAGAAATATTCAAAAACAATATGGCCAACATAAACTGGAACCAGGTAATTGAATCACAGTCATGTGAAGATGCCTACAACACCTCCCACACTATATGCTCTAACATCTATGAATCTGCCTTTCCACTTAAAAATATTAAGAAATTTAAACAAAATCCTACTAAACCCTGGATTACAAGAGGATTGACAGCTGCCTGTCACAAGAAAAACAAGTTATATCTGAATTTTATTAAATATCCGACAAAGTATAATGACTCACAGTTCAAGAAATATAGAAACAGGCTAAATCAGATAATTAGGACAGCAAAATTAAATTATTTTCATAATAAATTAGATGAACAAAAAGATAATATAGAGGAAACATGGAAACTGATTAAATCATTACTAAATAAGAAAAAAACCAATACTGAAGCATCACGGTTTATTTACAATAATAGAGTCATTAACGACAAAAAAGAAATAGCAGATAAATTTAATGAGTATTTTACTACCATTAGTCCTAATTTATCACAAAAAATTCAACCCAGCTCGAACATACATGTAAAGGACTTTCTAACAGGTAGCTATCAACATTCTATTTTCTTAAATCCAACAGATACTCACGAAATCTACAAAATACTAATGCAAATTAACAGAGCTAAAAGTGCTGGAATCGATAATTTCAAATGGACAGTTTTTAAACACTGTGTAACAGAAATACTAACACCATTGGACCACATCTGTAATATCTCACTTACACAGGGATTATTTCCATCAAGATTAACGGCTGCATGTGGGACACCCATATACAAAGCTAAAGCTGCATCTGACTTTACTAATTATCGGCCAGTCTCGGTACTTCCACGTTTCTCAAAACTCCTAGAAAAGCTGTATTTTAGTAGAATTACTAAATATCTAAACAAAAACTCAATCATATATCCTTCTCAATATGGTTTCAGAGAAAAACACTACTATGCTTGCCATTGTGGATATGATTGAAAAATTATCAACCTCCCTTGAGAATAATGAACATACGCTAGGTGTATTCTTGGATCTTTCCAAAGCCTTCGATACAATTGATCATACAATTTTACTGCAAAAGCTTGCATACTATGGAATAAGAGGTACTGCGTTGAACTGGATACAGAGTTACCTGTCAAACAGGAAACAGTGTGTACAATTCAATGGGGCTATCTCTGAATACAAAAATATAGTTTGTGGTGTTCCCCAAGGTTCAGTTCTTTGGCTGTTTCTCCTATATATGAATGACATACCCAAAGTCTGCAAACATCTCTCACTAATACTTTTTGCAGACGACACAAATGCTTTCTGCAGCCACAAGGATATAGAAATTCTATACAAAAATGTCAATAATGAAATGGCGAAATTAATAGACTGGTTTAAAGTAAACAAATTGTCCTTAAATGTATCAAAAACTAATTATATACTATTCACAAAATCTAAGAAACTAAAAGAAATAGCTCTCCCAAACCTCTATATCGACAACCAGATAATCAAGAAGCACAATATGCTAAGTCTTTAGGAGTCTATCTGGACAAAATTTAACATGGGAGAAGCATATTGAAATTATTACTACCAGGGTAGCAAAAAGCATTGACATCATTCGCAGACTGAACCCCTATCTAACACCTAATAGTATTAAAAACCTATACTGCACAATGATACTTCCTCACATCACCTACTGCTATGCTATCTGGACTAATACATCTCAAGCTAGACTAAAAAAACTAAAATCTCTGCAAAAGCAATCTATTAAACTATTTTCACAAAAAGCAGGTGGCTTGGATATCTTTAAATCAGAAAAGGTCTTAAAACTTGAGGACATTGGAAGGCTCCAATTATACACAATCTTAAGGGACTTCCACAATTGCAACTTACCCTCATCCTTATCTAACATATTTATGCTCAATACACAATTGCATCCTCACATCACAAGAACAAAAAATAACCTCCACTCAACACACCACCAAACAAAAGCAGCACAACAAAAACCCTCATACAAAGCAATTCAGTTATGAACTAATACAGACACAAGCACATGCACAGACATCATAAAGCTGCAGTCTTTTAAGAAGAATATCAAAAAGAAGATTATAGAAACGAAATTCTTCTTTCGCAGTAAATCCCGTCTCTCGAACAACGTATGTGATGTTCTTCAGACGAACCTCCACAGGGAGTACAGTTGGTACAGATATTTAGTTCCTTCCGACGTGGCCAACGAGATGCTTGATTCGTGAGATTTCACAAGTAGTATTTGTTAAGTATCATAAGGCACAAAAATTGTTTGTTTAAAAGAGTGGCCTGTTTGGTAGCGTATAGTCAACAATGCAGTCAGACCCATCATGCAACTCTGCAGCACGCAACTTTGAGCGCATCACTGCAACTGAGTCATCTTAGCTCACTGTCGATGCAGGACGTGACAAAGTTCTCTGGATAGTTTTTGGAGTCTGTAGTATCCGGGAGCTACAGCTTACAGGATCATCTGCAGCAAACTTGCTAGGGTATAGGATAGCTTAAATACAGTTCTCCTGTGTGACTTGGAGTCCTAGTGTCTTCAACATGCCACAGATCTTACTCAGGAGTTCTTTTCGTGTAGGTTGAAGCTGTGTACACACGACAAGAAGTGCACCAGCGTCTCATCTTCGCTCTTGCACAGTGGACAGGTGGCTGGACCTTTGATGGTTACTGGTTGTTCCTCCAAGTAGGTTATATCGCTGTACTAGTAACTTAGCTTGGATAGTAGCCTTATATACAGAGGTCTTATCAGACTTGCAGCTTGTCCATACACTGTGTGGTTTCCCGATCTTGCATGAGTCAAGGGAAAGATACGACAGAGTCTTCTTCCCGGCAGCTTCTTCTTTCAGTTTGCGCTCCCAGTGGTCATGGACATGTTTTGTCACCATTGTTTTCCATACTCCCTTACTTGGCAGGTTCTTCAGAAGACTGTATGCATCCGGCAGGCCACACTTCTGTAGCATCTGATTTGCTATCATTACCATGGTTTTAGTTTTGACTCTGGAAAACACTCACCATCATGGCATGCTATTCTCATACTTGCACCCAGTCACCAGAACAAATAATAATAATAATAATAATAATAATAATAATAATAATAATAATAATAATAATAATAATAATAATAATTCTATTAATGACGTCGCATAGACAAACGTCTCATTGACTACGTGATTGTTACGTCATATATTTCTTCTTTTAATGACGTCACGTATAAACAATGAATCAAATTATGAAAAGAAACGTAAATAATGTCACTAAAACACGTAGATTCTCGCTATACAATGTCACATGGACTTAAAAATTACGTAACTGATTCACTTTCACTGACACGCACGATTTAATAACGCCAAATGACTTAAAAACTTATTAACACTTATAAAAACGTTCCTAATATATCTCCGGGTTTTTCTTCAACTTCATCCTATGACGTCATCCGAACACCTTGGCGAGAATTCCTGGAAATATATCTCCAGCATAGAAGATCACCTCGTAAAACTTATTATCGACCGTACAAGTCTAGTCAGGGCTGGATTACTACCTAACAACTTCTCATTATTATGTGAATTGGAATGTATAACTAGAAAACTTTGTTACAACCTGCATTGCGGTAGAAGCTTCCTCTTTAACCAGCTTCCACAACAACATTAATCAACAGTAACTGCTGTTAACTGATATCCTGAATCAGAACTGTATTTATATATAATTGTCCATGCACTCTGGTGCTGAACAGTGTTTGTGTTATTATTATTGAAACGTATGCGGACAACATATTTAGCTAATCTATAATTGCGGACTAAAATTACAATTATATAATGTTAAAAAATTAAACTGTAGTTTACGTAACCACACATGTGGGTTCTCCTATCAAGAGGAGGGATATACGAACAACAACATCACGTAATATTCAACAACAACAACAACAACGTAATCTGGCAATAATGACATAAGAAATCCCTTCCCAAAGGAAGTCGACGAAAAATCATAATAAAAACAAGGAAGTACGTGAGTTTGATATACTATTTTTTAGAATTCTTATTAAAACTAACTGACATATATAGGCAAACTACAGATGTGTACTATTGTAAAGGAGGTTCACCACAATACGTCATCACCCACCATCATCATCATGATCATCATTTTACGAGGCATAAGGCATTAAGGGGATAAGCCATTGGCTTGTTATTCGTCTCCAGAAACTAAATCTTACAACATTGAAAACCAGGAGAATCCGAGCTGACATGATAGAAGTCTATAAAAAATGTTCTAAGATTCAAGATTCAAGATTATTTATTCAATAATTCCAAGGTAAACGAATTCACAAATCATACCAGGTTGTCCGCCCAAGGCAGTGCCTATTGTTATGGCGGATACCTTACACACATATATACAGGTATATATAAATTAGACAAGACAGTACTTACACAAACAATTATAAATTCAGACATTACATTTACTACTTCCTTATTAACCCTTTGGCCCTTGATCCACATAAACAGTTAAATTTCAAAGAAAAAATGTCAATTCGCGGGTCAAGAGGAGACCACCCCTTCCCACACACCCAACTCCTGGAGTGGGCCTCTCTCAGTCCGCGAACCAACATATAATACTGTAACAGGGTGTGTGTAAGAGTTAGTCACTTGGGTGGTTATTATTATTATTATTATTTAGCGATACATATGGGTAGTGAATAAGGACAAGACAGTTACGTAATAGACAAGCACAGAACATAGTCAAGTTCAATAATATACATGGATGTCTATGATTATAGATACAACAATAAACATTTATATATTTTTGGGGGAGGGTACTTTTACTTATAATGATGATATACTGTTTACCAGGACCACATTAAGCCAAATTAATTCTTCACAATGGAATCTACACACACTAGGGGACATGCACTTAAACTTTACAAAGAACCCTGTCGACTTGATCTACACAAGTATTTCTTCACAAATAGAGTTGTTAATGTATGGAATTCTCTACCAACAGAAGCAATTAACGCTCCAACATTAAACACATTCAAAAACAACCTAGACTCATTCTTCAAGTCACGGGGTTTTATATAGACCTAAGGTCGTCTAACTCCCAAAAATTGCAGTCACTTCTTCTACACTGAAGTATTTGACTGCAATCACTGGTAAATCACTGGTTATTGTCTCAGAGTTTTTTTGTTCTAGTATGGCTTGTTCAGTCTAATTCAAAAGTGCTTTCCTCGAAGTCGATTTATAGTTTGTTCTTGAATGATTTGACTGGCGTTACTTAATTATTTTGATTTGATTTTGATTTATTCTCTTGGTAAATATTACAAATTACAATATGATAACAGGGAGTCCACTGGAGGCTGTGCCTATTAGCTTGTGGACCCCTGACATAGAATAACATGCAAGTTACACATGATTTGACAGAAGTAGACATAAGGCATTATGACAATATATTATACATAACTACAGACAAATAATATAGGATTTGACATAGAAAAAGAAGAGAAAAAAAAAAGAGAAAAAGACAAGACATTTGACAAACATGGTTCACTTGTTTTTGATTGTTCTTCATACTGTGGGTAACATATTTCACTCATTGGAATGGGCTAGGGGATGAAGGGGTGGGGTGGGGGCTGGAGTTCATCCTGTTTCTACTACTATTATTATTATTATTATTATTATTATTATTATTATTGTCTATCACCTTCTTTCCCTAGAGGAAAGAGAGTAAACCGGCTATGTGAATCTGTGTTCGAGTCTATTTCTTAGTGTGTTTGTCATGGCTTGATTTTTTAGAGCTCTTAGATATGATCAAGTTCTGGATCTGTGTATATCTTGAAGAGTGCTGGTCCAATTTGACTCAGGATTTAACACAGAAGCTGCACACTCGCTGAATATTCAGAAAAGCCACCCGACCGAGAGTTGTTGGTGGCTTAGCCAACCACAGCCCCTGGCCAAGTCCTCTTCAAAACACCCAGCAAGAGGAGCTATGTCCCTTGGGATGTGTTGTCTGTAAGACCCAGGAGCCAGACATTCACATAAAATATAATATAATAAAATTAATTAAATTAAATATGATTATGGTTAATGATACAGTAAAGATAACAATGGCCAACATGATTCTAGCAACAAACTGATTTGGTTATGACATAAGTAATCTTCTGTACACATTTGGAATAGAAGACATTGCTGCCTTATGCAGAAAATTCTCCCACAAATTCCGCTAGGGCCAGAATATTCAGCAGTACCGGTACCTTTTATTTTATGTAGACAATATGTCAAACCGGAGTGTAGAGGCAGGGCAATAGCAGTAATATCAGTATTGTTAACAGGTGGTTTTTCATGATGAATTGCTGGTAATTGCTGTGGTGTCCGGGTGCATGAAGGTGGTGTAACTAATATATGAGTGAGGTCCAATTACTCGATTTAGTACTTATTAATGAACATTTGTTTAATAATATGTTTGCAGGAATTTTGACTAATAATCCGTGTTCGTGTCTGTGTTATTCCAGAGTTTTGTAGCTTGAAAGGATGGTTTTTGTTTTGAGATTTCCATTCTATTGTATTCTGTGTGAAAGTTGTGTCTAGATCTGGTGTATTTCAGTGTTTAGGTTAAAGAGAGAAGACAGTGAATTTGGTAGATTACCTTTGAAAAAATCTTTTATTATTGTATATAATTGGAGATTACCAATATCTAGTTTTAATAAATTTTCTGTCTTGTAAACATTTTGGGCCTCTCCTGTTTGTGCAAAAAGTTTAATGGCTTGCTTTTGAAGTGATTTTAGTCTTGCCAGTCTGATTTTATATGTATTAGTCCAAATAGTGTTGCAATAAGTAATTTGTTGGAGTATTAACGTGCAGTATAGTGTTTTTAGTATGTTAGGTGGTAAGTATGATTTAAGTCGTCGCATGATCCCAATGTTTCTTGCCACTTTAGATGTTACAATCTCTATATGTTTCTCCCAGGTTAGATCTTTATCCAGGTAGACACCTAAGAATTTAGCAAACTCAGCCTCCTGTATTTCCTGATTATCAATGTACAATTTTGGCAAGTCATTTTTCTTTAGTTTTCTAGATTTTGTAAAGAGCATGTAATTAGTTTTCCCGACATTCAGTGATAATTTATTTACTTTAAACCAATTTATTACTTTTTCCATTTCTTCATTTACATTTTTATATAGTGTTTCTATATTCTTGTTGTGGCAAAAAGCATTGGTGTCATCTGCAAACAGTATTAATGAAAGGTGCTGACAAACATTGGGTAAATCATTCATATATATTAAAAACAGGAGAGGTCCAAGTACTGATCCCTGCGGGACACCACAGACTAGGTTTTCATTGCTAGAGCAAGCTCCATTGTATTGTACGCACTGTACTCTGTTTGATAAATAACTTGTTATCCAATTTAGGGCAATTCCTCTCACTCCATAATAAGATAGTTTTTTTATTAGAATCTTATGATCAGTTGTGTCAAAAGCCTTAGAAAGATCAAGAAATATGCCAAGAATATGTTCTTTGTTTTCTAGAGAATTTGTTATTTTTTCCAACATATCTATCAGAGCCAGCATTGTGGAGTGGTTTTGTCTAAAACCATATTGCGCTTTATAGAGAATAGAATATTTATTTAAGAAATTTATCAGTCTATTGTAGAAAAGTCTTTCTAGAAGTTTAGAAAATAGTGGAAGTACTGAGACAGGCCGGTAATTAGTGAAGTCAGAAGAGTCCTTGGCTTTATATATTGGTGTCACCCGTGCTACTTTTAGTCGAGATGGGAATATACCCTGCATCAGGGAAAGATTACAAATGTGGTTCAATGGGATTAATATTTGTGAGAGACAGTTTTTAAAAAATGTTCCATTTAAAATTATCAATGCCTGCACTTTTGTTCAGGTTGATTTGCATTAAGATTTTTGAGATTTCATCTGTGTTAGTAGGATTTAGAAAAACTGAGGATTGATAGCTGCCTGTCAGATAATCTTCTATATTTGTATTAGAGGTATTCCTAATTTTTTCCGATAGGCTGGGTCCAATGTTGATCAAATATTCATTAAATTTATTTGCTATATCTTGGTTGTTGGTTAAAACTTTGTCATTATATATAAATCTTGATGTCTCTGATTTCTTGTTTTGTTTATTCAGTAGAGACTTTATTAACTTCCACGTTTCTTTGATATTGTCTTTCTGATTGATGAATTAAGTCTCCTTGAAACCATTAGATTTTAGACTTTGACCCTTGTGTATCTGTACTATTACTGGGCAAAATTCATACTGAACATCATGCCCAGGTGCGCATCTGGATAAAGGTGGCCGCTCCTCAGGAATAAAAGCAGTTTATATACATATTTACAGTGATTGCGGAGGCTTAGATGGTCACCTCCCAGTTGTAGCTCTTGAACGTGTCTACATCCGGTGCTGAGATGATGCTGTCAGCCAGGCCAGTCCAGATCATCACAGTTCTTGGAATAAAAGAACTCTGGTATTGTTGGATGCTAGTCTGGATTGGCTGTAGCTTTTGTGAGTGACTGCGCCTGGTGGTTTATATCGACGCTTTCTGAGGATGGTATTCATGGGGTATTGATACATGGCCATTTAGAATTTTATACATGAATGTCATATTTGTTTTTCTTCTCTGTGTGAGTGACTCCCATCCTAGGCTTGTTAGCATGCTTGTAACACTCTGTCTTGGATATTTGAAGACAGGTTGCGCTAGCACAAATCTTGCTGCTTTCCTCTGGACAGCCTCGATGGATTGGGATAGATCTTTTGTTACTGGGTCCCAAACTGTAGAGCTGTATTCCAGTTTTGGCCTGACTAGTGTCTGGTAAGCCCGCTCCTTTACTGATTGGGGGCACCCTTACCACTCTGATGTCAATATTCTATCTTTTCCTGTGTCAATAACAAAGAAACTGGTGTACACTTTCCAACAATTCGGTTGATGATGTTGCTGTCATCATCCACCAAATTTGCCGAAAAATGAACATAGTTCATCTCTTAATTTAACTTGAAGTTTAAAATTCTGACATCAGAGTGTCAAGGGTTCACATTGATTGGTGGAAATACTGTGGTGCAGATGGGGGTTCCCCGTGTTAGCTGCGGTGTGCCGCCTACACTCATGGTTACACCCTGCTGCGCCTAGCATTTGTTTGCATGCTGTCTTTCGGAGGCTGTGGTTTGTCTTTTTGCTGTTGTTTTCATTTTCTGTGTTCATCGCTATCAGAATCTTCTCTACGCTAGTGTCTCTTCTTGCAACCGCAAAAGTGCGGACGTGAAAGCTGAGATGAATCTACTGGTTATTGGAATTGCTGCTGAGCTTGTTCCTGTCTATACACAGGCTACTCCTAGATCAGTCCACTGTATTTGTGGAATTGCAATATGACTTTATGATGGGCTGGTATACGTATGGCCTGTTCAGTCAAATCGCTATCAGAATCTTCTCTACGCTAGTGTCTCTTCTTGCAACCGCAAAAGTGCGGACGTGAAAGCTGAGATGAATCTACTGGTTATTGGAATTGCTGCTGAGCTTGTTCCTGTCTATACACAGGCTACTCCTAGATCAGTCCACTGTATTTGTGGAATTGCAATATGACTTTATGATGGGCTGGTATACGTATGGCCTGTTCAGTCAAATTCAAATGTTCTTTCTTTGACGTTGATATCTAGTTTGTTCTTGAATGATTTGACTGTTGTTGCTTTGGCTATTGTAGCTGGCAGTGCATTCCACTGTGGTACCACTCTATTGGGGAAAAAGTGCTTGCGAATATCTTTGTTGCTGAGTTTTATGTTGAGCTTGCACCTATGACCTCTGGCCTGTGTAATATTGGATGTATGGAAAAAGTAGGCCTTATCAACATTATATAGATCTCTGATGAGTTTGATGTTTCAATTAAATCTCCTCGAAACCGTCTATATTTAAGTGACATTAGATTTAGGGCTTCAAGTCTTTCCATGTAGCTATACTCTCTGATTTGCGGGACGATTTTTGTTGCTCGGCATTGAACTCTTTCAAATAGCTGTGATTGCCTTTTCGATCTTGGTGACCATGCCAAGTTGCAGTATTCTAGGATAGGTCTCATTAGAGGTTTGTACAAGAGCGTGAATGTAGAGGTCTATGTTGGTAAAGGTTCTTTTGATTAGTCCTATTGTGCTGTTTGCCTTGCATACAATATTACCTATGTGTATATCAAAAGAGAGGTTTCTATCAATATGCACTCCCAGGTCTTTTTCGACCTCTGATGTTGATACAGGGTGCCTATTGGGTGTATCTGTCATATAGTATATAGTTTCTGGGTTATTCCTGCCAAAATGTAGAACATGTTTTGTCTGTGTTGAAGGATAGCAGCCATGTCTGCGACCACTTACATACTTTGTTTATGTTGTCTTGGATCTTACTGGTAGCTGGGTTGCCATATACTTTTGTGTCATCTGCAAATATTTTGCAGTGGCAGGTTAGTAGGTCTGGTAGATCGTTTATGTATATCAGAAAGAGAATAGGTCCCAGGACACTTCCCTGTGGCACACCGCTTGTCACTTCTATCCAATCTGATGTTGCATCGTTGATCCTTACTCTCTCTCTCTCTCTTCTATTACATAGGTAGTTTCGTATCCATTTTGTTAGATTGTCCCCTGTACCATAGCTTCTGAGTTTTGTTTGGAGTCGTTGGTGGGGTACAGTATCGAATGCTTTTGAGAATTCTAGGTATACTGCATCGACAGGTTCGTTTGAATCAAGTTCGGTTGTTATATCTTCGAGGTACTCTAGTTGTTGAGTTTTACATGAGCTATTATGTCTGAATCCATGCTTGCATTTGGTAAATAGATTGGCTGTTTCCAGAAAGTCTACTATGCTGTTCCTTATGAATGACTCCAGGACCTTACACACGGTAGAGGTAAGACTGATTGGTCTGTAGTTACTTGGGTCGTTTTTTAATCCTTTTTTGTGTATGCAGCATACATTTGCCATTTTCCATATCTCCGGTAATACGCCTTCTTCTAGAGACTTATTAAAAATTATGCATAGTGGTTTACTAATTTCCTTAGCAGCCACCTTTAATATTGTCACTGGGATTTCATCAGGGCCATTGCTTTTATTGGGGTTGAGTGCTTTCAATTTGTTTTTGATGGCGTTAGGTGTTATTATTATTATGTCCTTTATTACAATACCATTGCTTCTGGGGCTAATGATTGGTGTAGAATGAAGATCTTTCGAAGTGAACATACTTGAGAAAAATTGTTAAGAATATTAGATTTTTCTTTATCGTCTTTATTCATAGTTCCGTTAGCTGGGTTACGTAGCTTACTAATTGATTCACGTAGAACAGACATTACCACAATGCATAGTTTCCAACTTCACCTAGTTTAACTAGTTTTAACAAAACACATTTTTACCACTGCTGTGGGTGCTCTAAACTATTGGAGAATTATCCTCACTCAACAACTAATAATACTGTAGTGCAATGGTTAATGCCTTCAGATTAGGAAGCACATGTATAAAAAGGTAATTCTCCACGCTGAATCGTGATAAACTGCTTGTGCTCTAGCGATGATAGTTGTGAAGCAAAAAGAAGATGAAATTGATTGGAAGTTATAAATTGTAATATGAAATTAGGCGTCACCTAGTGGGTGAGCGCAATATGCTACCCAGTCATTTCAAAATGATGGTCAAATATCACCTGTGTAACAATCACACCGCCATGTCCACCTGAATGCGAGGACATCACAGAGTTCTTGACAAATCACAATTCACGCTTACCACACCGCTATGCTACTGTCAGGTCTACCGTGCCAGTTTGCTCCCATTAGGAGATTCGCCTGGAGGATCGATATGAATCTGAGGGACGGGAATTACATAACAGAAAAGACCCGAACTATGCATATGGAACCTAGAATTATCTATATCTCTATGATATATACCAATAATTACTCACAAACTATTTTCATTGTACTTCTACCAATGTGTCGATTTCATTGCAAATTGCATTAATACGTCCTGAACAAGTATCTATATGTCTACAATAAGATTCATTATCCTTTATCATAACAAAATGTTGATAACTAGATTAAATACTATAATGAAGCATTCTTTTAACGATGGTACCAGACCTAAAGACCTAAATAATTAATATCATATCCTTGATTTATTATTTACGACAACTGATATCACAATGAATTTAATTAATCTTCCCTGATTGAAATGCTGTTGCGAATGTGAGTCCTGTTTATCGAATTGTTCACAAATTAGAATCTGGTTTTGTACAGTTGAAAGTTTTTATACCAAATCGGGAAAACACAATCAGTGTAGGTGGTCATATTTCAGAAGGGGTAATCATACTCTCGCGGTAAACTAAGAATATCATCTAATGTGGCTCGACGTAATCAAAACAGAGAAAATATCAAGGATGCTTTCCAGGATAACAGTCTTCAACAAAACACTATTAATTATTTGAAAATCAGTCAAATTCTTGCTTCCCTTATACTATGTGTAGAATGTTATGCAATAGATTGTTTGCAGGCCATGTGATTGGGAACCCCTTAAGATGGATGAATCTGATCTGTTGATGAAGTACCGTATATGACATCATAGTAAATTACATCACACGTAGGCTGATGGCACAATCATAATAAACAGAAGCACTCCGTCGTGATGCTGGAATAATAGTCCGCCAAGTGTAGGCCTACGAGTTTTATGCCTTTGATAGATTTACTATGTTATATTATAAACATTCTGTTGAACATTTTCAAACTAATTTAGCTTGGTGCTGTTGCTCTTTGCTGTGATCGGAAGCAACAGAACCCAGTCAAATTAATTTCAAAATATTCAACAACTTCCATGTATAGTTACCTTGATATTGCCGGGATTCTTGTTATTCATGGTCGATCGATCCCAACACTGGCAAAGCGTGGTGGGATTAGCTAGAAATGGTTGGTGCAGAGCTAGAAATGGATCCCTCTATTATTACATGATGACGTGTTATGACGTAGCGGCTTTCTGTGCTTATTATTAATGATGATCCTTATTTTTCCATACACTTTATTCGTCCGACCGTGAGACGATCGAGCCACTGATCACGAGACTTGATGAAATTAGCAGAGGAAGTGTTTCAGTCAACTAGAAGTTTCACATAGCCTATGTAACCGTTTGCGAGTTCATCATGTAGTTGGGACGTATACGCCCATGCACAGGTATTATAATGTCGAGGGTTTTTTCCACATTGCACCTTTCTAGTATATATACTCACTAATAAACAGGACATTTATTCGAACAAAGGTTAGGATATTTGCTGCGATCCTCTTTTACAAGTTAAATTAGGGGCCCGTGTCTCTAATTCAATTTTGCAACTAAAAGTATTATATGAATTTATAAGTAATTATGAAATCATCACGTGTTAAGATTTATTTCGTTTCATTACATCAAGGCCAACAAATTAAGTCTAGATAAAAGTATAAAAATTTTGACAATTTTAATTTTGCTGTGAATTAATTAGGCCTACAGACACTCAGACAGAAGCTAGTTTGACAGTGAGTGCAGTGATGGAAAAGTCTGAAAATCCTATGCGTGAGCATCATACTAGGCTTTTTATTATTAGCAGCGGGAATAATAGAGGTGAATATTGCCTTTTTAAGCGACTAGCCTCTTCAACCACTACGTCATAACAAGTTATTACATCACACATGACGCATTACTCTGTGACGTCAATTATCAGTTTCAAATTGGCTGTTCATAGCGTTCTGGCATTGTTAGTATTCTTAAATCATGTTTTATTATTTATTATTAATGACTGTCCATAAACATTACTTCGGTCGGTAAGCTTATTAACGATTGCAGTCAATTTGATACTCGATTTTTAAAGGATTTTTATACAGCAATTACAATTCTGGAATCTGGACTGACTTCAGAAGATTCCTTATTTTATGCCGGTTTCGCTGTTTTATTAAACCAGTTAATGAATATTCTGTCGTAAAAAGAACATTCGTCATTTTCAAAAGTGAATACCCAAAGCTCATATCTGGATGGAATTAGGTCTAAAGACACATTCGACTAGGCAAATATAGTAAACTAGCGGTGACTATTGTCCAGTTGAATACACTATTTTCGACTGGCAAATAATCAGGGCACTTATCTATAGTTGGCCAGTTGAGCACACGCTAAATCTGCATTTCCAGTAAATCCAAAACGCCTCTGAAGGCGTGAAGATAACACATTTCATCCTATATCACATAGGTTTGCTATAAAACATATAATTTTAAAGTGGACATTGTTTATGCGATTATAATGTATAAGAGTAAAAAATTCCCAGTCTATTTTATCAGTCTAATCAGCTAGTCGGATCGATTTTTTTAATGTTATTTCTAATATTTTAATATAAAAATGTAAAATATTCTGAAGGAGGGTTATTATCGCTAGCCTACCCGGTAGACGTCTAACGGTTTAATTCTCCATCCCCCCACTAATCCAACCGGCAGTCCTATTGATCTAAGATGATGCCCATTGTGACCCATTCATAATCAATTAACAGATCGAGTAAAGATCGGAGTATTACAGTACTGGTTTCCTATCCAAGCTATGTTTTGTTTGAACAAGGTTCTCAAAGCAGAGCTCTTATTGCTATTAGTATTAACCGCTAGCCGATATTTGTTTACGTAGTGTAATGATGTCATCAGAATGGTATGTGGAGGTATTTTCCAGTCTAAAATGAAAGCGAGGCTTGCTGTCAAGAACGGCAGCATATTTTCATTTCGCGGAAGTAGAAATAATTATTGGATATTTTAACGTTTATTATCATGTTTATTATCATAAAACATTAAAAACCATTAACTGAAGATAACATGATGATAGCACACAATGATACGATACACAGGTGGATATAGGGTAAGTTGATTCAAACTGATGAATTGATGTGACAATGATAGACATACGACAGAGACTAGTTAAATTTGTTTATTGTGATTTTATTTTATGAAAAATACAACTTACGGGTATTGACTGTAATTATAAATGAAGCGATAACAATAGTATCGCAGTATTCCCGATATTATCGGGAAACTTCCCAGCTCTATCCAGGGGAAGGGCACAGATGGCTAGGCATTGAGGTTACACATGTAAGGGGCTTTCATTGACATAATTTTCTGTGTCAATGTTGCATTTTATGCCAGAATGTAACGAATCAGTTGTGCCTGTGTGAATATGAAAAAAACACATACTTTATTTGCTTTTTTATGCCATTGCAGTTAATCAGCGCAGTACACTTAACAGTTATGACAATAACATAAAAAAACAATATAGCAAATTCTTATTCTTAAACAATTCATAAACCGTACAAGATCATATACCAGATGTTACCATGTCTTAATGCTGTGAAAATAACAACCTAAATATTTTTGACCAATCTGCCTGAAAACAATATTAGCCGTTACAATGTAGCTCAGAGATAACTTAACACATTTCCAACAAATGCACTGTTAAATATTTTGAACATAATTGGCATCAAATCCAATTATGTTCAAAATATTCAAACAAACATTTTTACATCATCTTCAAAATTGTGCTAATATGTTTCTTCTGTTTTTGCTTTGGAAATAATTTTAATTATTTTTTAGTTGTACTGTATTACACAACTGAGAGAATGTGTCACATACCAGGGACTTAACATACAGTCTATGCTTATACTTACGCGTAGATGGAATCATCCTATTATATAGCTGTATATATCGTCCTTATGAAAATGCACAATGAATAATCATATTGTTTAGTATAATATTTAATGGAGTACTGGGTGGACATCCATGTAACAATACCTTTGGGATAATATCTGGAGCAAGACAGGTAAGGCAGTGATAATATGTACCTAGCGTGCAGCTATTATAACATTGCGAATGCGAATGGTGTTGCAGTAAGCTGATGATCTGTCTCAAAATTATTATGCCACCAGATAGGCCTATAACTTCAGGTTATAAGACTAGTTTTACTATTTTAAGACATTTGAATTAAACCAAGGTATCCTGGCATAGCCCTACTGGCAATACAATGTGACCTCCCCACCCCATATTTCCTGTACCTACCATATTAAAGTATAATTGAAATTTTAAACAAAGAGTAGAATTATTTTCGAAAGAATTACCGATAGTGTCTCATCGCATCCAATTTTTATACGCCTGCGTAAGCGGGGTCGTATTATGTGATTGCGCTTGCCGTCCGTCCATCTGATCTCTTGTCCGGACCAGATCTTGAAGTGCTTTGAACCTACACAAAATTTTTTCAGCAGATGTGTTAGGGATAGACAAAGTGCAGGGATTTTGTTTCGGCAAAATCTGCCCATATTTGCCCAAGTTAGCTCCGTTGAAAAGCTAAAATTTGTCAGCGTTCCATCTCTGTTTATCGAGTGAAAGCAATTCGGTCTTCAATGTCCCACAATTCCTTGCTTAGAACAGGATCCGGTCTATTTGCAGACTTTTTATCGTCTCAGTGCTTCCTTGTTTATTTGCATCAGTGTGCTAAGGGTTAATGAAGATATATTCAGGGTTAGAATTTCACAAAATCCTATACTAGACAGCAGGACTGGTAACCGGTCAAAACTACTAGTCCGCAAATAATTGTTGCAAGTCTGTTACCAATTATAGTCAACATTAAATGTTCATTATAATGGCAGGCATGCATAATTTATGGCTCAAACGGTTCCAGGTTGGGTGTCATTGCCCAACTAGTAATCAGATAGACAGAAATGGCTTCTCATCAACACCTTTTCAAAGATTTTTATTTATGTGACTAAAAAAAAATACTGTATACAAAAATTTCACTAATCTGTCAGACTTGTAACGATATATCTACCATAGTCATATACTTAGACCAGTATAATGTAGGAGTGTTCTACTCCAACTCTTCACACTACAATAATTGGCCGTAAGTAGAATACAGTTACATCTTGTTAGCACAGACCGTGTTCTTTAATAATCTAGTAGAACTAATATATATATATATATATATATATATCCATATTGTAGAAACAATATCGGAATATGGTGTCAGGACTTGACAAACTCATGCTACATTGCGGAACATCTTGATTTCATAATTGCTTTAAGAACAACAAAATATACTTTAGAGTGAAACAGTAAACGTGTTAAAAATGTTTATTAATGGTGTTGTGCGGTCAGGGACAAGTCTAAAGAAGAAAATGCTGTAGTGACTTTATCATAAACTATTGTACTGAAAATATTCGGAATGATTGTTAGTGTTGTCGTTTCAAGAGAAAAACTGCTGAAATGCTAATTTGTTCAGCTGTATTAACTATTAAATGATCTTTCATATGATCACAAAATTTGTAGTTAATATTCGGAAAGGGAATCTATGGTGCCATGGAATTCTAGCGAACAACAATTGACATTCCACACATACTTTACCAGATTGGTTACACGCTATCAGATCAGTTACATTCAGTATATCGGATGACGACAATAGTACAGTGTTCCAGGATCCAGATACATGGACTATGCAGGGTTTGTACACAGGCATGAAAGTCTGGAAAAAGTATGGAAAATTAAGAAAACCTTTTCCAGGGCTTGAAAAAGTATGGAAAATCAATATTTTGTTTTACCGCTATGGAAAAGGTATGGAAAATTAAAATATCGGCAATTGCAATTCTCCTGGCAGACATTTTCTCATAAATCGTCATCAAACACGAATTCTCACCAGTCTCACAAAATCTTGCCGTTATTGCACGAGAGTTTATGGTCGGCAACATCAGATCGGTTCCTGGTGTATGTTAAACTGCACTGTTAATGGTAACCATACATTTCAGCTTGAGTAAAACGTGTCTGAACTTGTCAATTGCAAGAAGCCATTGTATTTACGAATTTGTAAACGTTGAATCAGTTGTGTTTAGATAGCCATCAAGAAAGTAACGTTCGCACAATTATGATTATATATTGTTTGTATGATAGATTGAGTTAAACAAACATCGCGATCATGGGCTTCTATATGGCAATGTAATGATAAGTATAAAGAGTGGATAGCACCAGATTTTGTAGGCTATTAGGTGGGTGAAAATAAAAATAATTATTTAGCAATTAGTAAATTTATTTTAAATTTCCAAAAAAAACAACTTTATTTTGTATAATCATAAATAATATTTGATTTAAAAAAAAAAATCGGTTTGACAAGATATAAAACTTGTGTGTTGAATATTTTGAATTTGTTTGCTCAAAACCAGTGTTGTCTGAGGCAGCAACTGCTTCCAGTAAAATTAATTTCAACGTATTTAAGTTTTGTATGGTTGCCTTAAAAATGTGGGAATTAATCACTGAAAGGGTTAATTAAAATTTTCTTAAAATTTGACACGGTATAAAACTTAATCTATTGAATATTTTGACATTAATTTGACTGGGAGTTGTCGCTGTCTCAGGCAGCAACTGCTTCCAGTCAAATTAATTACAAAATATTTAAATCTTGTACGGTTGCCTTGAAAGTTTTTGTGTTTTCTGTTTCCATTTAGTATTAACTATTGTTATAACCGGGCAATGTTACATAATGGGTATAGAAATTATAAAATTTAGTCTGGAAAAAGTATGGAAATTTATTCAGTTCAAGGTGTATGAACCCTGTACAGAGAGAGCCAGCTACCAAGTTATTAATTGACCCATTGTGTTTGCAGAAACATACAACCAGAGCAGGAGTGTGTTAACCCTTTGATCCTTACGGCATACATATATGTATTGTAATTTATGTCATAATTATTCTTCTGAACATTTGGAAAATGATTTGATTGAAAGTTGTTGCTGCCAGAGGTAGCAAACATTTTCTGTTAAATTATTTGAAAAATATTCAGTAGTTGCTTTGTTTGACCGTTATAAAAAGTAAATACAATTAGTACAACATTGAAATGAAAGGGTTAATCCTCATACTATGTATATAGATTTTTAAATATAGAGATTTAACCATTATACTGCTGAACCCAGATATTAACAATTTATAATTGTAAAATGGAATCGGTATGTAATAATAATTTACTTCAGTAAATTCAGCATTACAATGGCTAAGTAGCTACATGAGGTTTAAGCCTGATATTATTAAGGATTGTATTTAATTTACTATATTGCTGAAATTTCATGTTTTTACAAATGATTGAACAGACATGTTTGAATGGTGAAAGTTTGTTGGCCTGGATACTAGTATGCTATATATGTGTGAAAGTATTATGGAGAAAAAAAAAATTTGAGAGCTAGGAGAGCATGTCAATGAGTAAGGTTGTAAATGCAGAGAGTTATGTAGAAGTTTGAATATATAAAGTTGCTATGTAAAGTTATTGAATCTGAAGTTGAAAAACAAAGTACAAGCTAAGACTGTTGTTGTCCCGCTAGTGAAGAATATTGATAGTCAACCGCCACAATAGAGGAGACCATTCGTTTTTCTATCCAGTCAGTAGGATAGAAATAGACAATCAAACAGCCAGTTTTACATCTAGCGGACCGGCTCAGCAGAGGTTCACCCCCAGAGCCAAGCAACAATCCTACAAACCCCGGTTACCTTAATACACTAAGTAATGTAACCATTTTCAGTCAAGTATATTGAAAGAGTGTGAATAAAAGTGCAGAAAACCTATTGGACAGATCAATGGAGTTCAACCAAATTTAGTATGCGAGTTATCCATATCAATGTGGAGTGGATAAGCACATTTAGATTTGGCGCTACGCCCAAGGGATGGGGTTAAAAGGTCATGCAATTGATTGTATTGCAACTCCTCTGACTCTGTTGGATGAAATTCAACCAAATTTGTTGTGAGTTATCCATATGATTGTGAAGTGCAAAAGGACATTTACATTTGGCTCTGCCCCCGGTGGTGGGGGATCAAAAGTTCAAAGCGGTGAGTATGGGGATTTGCGATGACGTGTCATCGACTGATCAGTGTAGTTACTGCTGAATTTGAAGTATTATGTCTGTTCAAATGCTAATTGTTAGCTCACCTGGCCTGAAAGGCCAAGTGAGCTTATGTCGTGGCATCCGTCGTGTGTCCGTTGTCCATCCATCTGTCAACTTTTCCTTTAAAACGACTTCTCAAGAACCGCTGGGACGATTTCAATTATATTTGGCAGGAAGCATCCTTAGGGCATAGGGATCCAAGTTTGTTCAAACGAAGCCGATCAGCCAATTTGGCCGGTGGCCATCTTGGATTTTGGTCGATTTTTAGAAACGTCTTTAAAATTCTCCGAAACCGCTTGAGGGATTGAAGGAAACCTCATGAAATATGATCCAGGGCAAGAGCTCAACCAAGTTTGTTCAAGGGAACTTGATTGACCAAATGGTTCAATGGCCATCTTGGATGACTTGGTTTTCGCAAAAACAACTTCTTCCCCAGAACCGCTGAAGCGATCAGGCCGAAATTTGTCATATATGATTAGGGACTAAGGGCCATTAACGTTTCTTCAAGAGAACTTGATCTGTCAAAAAAACATGGCCGCGGTGGGCCAATCAAAATATAGCGTGTTTGACGGTCATTTTGGATTTTTTTATTTGAAGGATTTTGAGGCCGAAATTGATTTTATACATTTTTGGGGGTATTCTGATCTCAAATGTGCAATTTTCGAAACTGTCAGATAAACGTTGATAAAGAGCATTCTAGTTGAAATGCCTATGGTCCAGGTGAGCGATACAGGCCCCTTTGGCGTCTTGTTAGAAATGTTTTTAAAAATCTTCTCCAAATCCATTTGAGGGATCAATTCAGGCCATGAAATATGATCTATGGTAAGAGCTGACCCAAGTTTGTTCAAGGGACTAAATGGTTCAGCGGCCATCTTGGATGACCTCATTTTCGCAAAAACAACTTCTTCCCCAGAACCACTGAAGCGATCAGGCCAAAATTTATGATATATGATTAAGGACTAAGGGCCATTAAAGTTTGTTCAAGAGAAGTTGATCCGTCAAAAAAACTCGCCGCTTTAAAATGTCTAAAAATCTTCTCCAAAACTGCATGAAATATCATCTAGGGCTAAGGGTTAGGGTTAGCGGAGACCCTACTTGAGCTGCACCAAGTTTGTTTCAAGGGAACTTGATTGGCCAAATGGTTTGGTGGCCATCTTGGATAACCTAATTTTTGCCAAAATGACTCCAGAACCACTGAGCGGATTGGGCCAAAATTTGGGAGATATGATTAGGCACTGAGTGTCATTAAAGTATTTTCAAGGGAAGGCACTACGTCAGAAACATGGTTGTTATTACACCACAAAAACATCCATTACCGTTCAATCACTACTTGCTAAATCAATTATCTGCATTTTGCTATCAGAATAAGATTTTTAATGCCTGCATACACACCTCCCCATGCCTAATCCTATTAATATGAACCCTCAACCAGGCTACTGGTTGAGTCCCATCACCAGCCTATCATCAGGTATAGACTGGCACCAGTCTATACTCACCTCATAGTGATGCTTGTCGCTAAGCGCATGCGCATTAGAGCCCGAATAGGTTTTTGTGTTTTGCGCTGTGTCAGTAATACATCTTGCCGTTATATTGTCGGAAATATATCCAATATGAAGTCAATCCTCCCTAAGTTACGTCTAGGAATTATATTTGTGTTTGTATGGTATCTTATAGACAAATTTTTATATATTACCGGTTTTCGTGAAAGATCGTTTTGCTTAGTGGTATCTTGATTATTATGCCTATTCTTATTCATCGTCATCATTTAATAATGTCCAGTCCACGTCTAGAGCCTGTAACGAAGTTATTTCTGGTGCATTATAAGGATTATCATAAAATATCCCTTGTAAGTTTCTTGTCAATGGGGTTTTTGTTTTATGATTTGAACTTTCCCGCCGTTAGGAACTGAATTTATGATGTCTCCTGTTTACGATTTTGAGCGGTATGCTTCAGTGTTACGTTTTTTCGTTTTTAGGAGGATTAGACAAAATGCTCATCATCCAAATGTGATCGTCATCACGCTATCGATTTTAATGGGCACGTCTGTGCGAAGTGTACATCCTGTACTCCTAATTCAATGTGTGGAATATGTAAAGGGTGGCTGGTTTCGGTATCAAAATCATTTTTTAAGGATTTGCCGGTCAAACAATCGCTGCCCTCTGGTCGTCCTTCCCCTTCCTCCGTTGCTAGCAAGGCAAAGGCTGTGTCCTTTGCTCAATCTTCTGTTCCTTTATCGGTAGCAACCGAGGGGGGAAAATCGTCGGGAAATTCAGATGCGTGATGGCGCTTTTTGCGAGGTTTGAATCCTTTGCCTCGGTTCTGACCAAGTCTCTCGATGAACGTATATCTTCTGCGATTAAGGAGGCCAAGAATCAAGAATTTTCGTCGAGTTCGGATGATAGCCCGAAGGCTAGCAGGCGTTCCCGCAAATGGGGAAAGCCGGTTCCTCTAACCTCTAGGCAGGTTTTAGTTTCTCCAAAGCAGAAGTCAAGAGCATCTAAGTTCTTGAAGGTGGGCTCGAGCAGTGCACCTGATAAAATCCACATAAGACTTGAGGGTGACGGGCATAACCCTCAAGCAGTGGTGGCGTCGGCTGAAGCCGACGTCCATAAGGCCAGACCTTATGCTAATGCCAGCGTTATGGTTGTTCCGGTTGCTAAGGTTGTGTCTAGATCGCCAGTATCTAATAGTTCGATCCCTAGTCTTGCTAGTTCCGGTTCCGTTGTGGTGGACTCGGGTCCTTTGGACTCGGGTTTACTTCCTTTTTCCGCTTCTCAGTCATTTTCCGTCCGAACTTCCGGTCTAGCGAGACATCCGGGTCTTCAGGATCCGGTTCTTTCTTCTTTGGCTTCCGTTTCCTGTAGGACTTCTGGTTTAGTTGGTAATACAGATCGGCAAGATCTGGTTGCCACTTCCGTTCCGTCCACTTCCGGTCTGTCTTCCGTTTATGTAGGACATCCGGGTCCTAGAGATCTGGTACCTACTTCGGTTTCGGTTTCTTTTAGCGCTTCCAGCCATTCCGGATATCCGGAGTCTGAGGACTCCTTTTATTTTTCGAATTCCTGTAGAGGCGTTTCCGTTTCCGGTTTGGACTCAAGTCAGTACACTTTCGCTTCCGGTCTTAGAGGTGTACTTCCGGGTTGCCCAGACTTGGATAGACTTCCGATTTCCGGTTGGGAGGCAGCTTCCGGTTTAGCGAGAGACCAAAATTCTCTAGGTCCATCTAGGTTTTTGGATGATAGAAGCTTTCTTAATTCGGTATCAGAAATTTCTCAGGATTCTGTAGCGTCTAACTATGAATCTTTCCTTCCTTCCAAGGTCATTGATGTTGACTTATCTTCTCAGTCTTCTCCTTCCTTTCGTGATGCTGTGGTTAATCCATTTTTTTCTAGACCTTCCTTTTCCTCCTCTTCTCTCTCGTCGAAAGACTTCTCTTCTCATGTTTCTAACTCTTCTTCTCTTTTTAAATCTTCCCTTCCTCCTCCTCCGGGTTTTTCTCGTCTTCATTCTGCTCTTCATTCTTCTTCTTCCTCTCATGATCAGTTGGATCATTCTTTTTCTTCTTCTCAATCAGTTTCTTCTCTGCCTTCATCAGTTGCTTCTTCTCCATCTTTTGATCATCTTGATCCGATTGTTTCTGTGGTTCTATCTCCTGAGCTGGAATTTCAAATTGTCGATTCAGGGTTAGATTTTTCTTTGTTTTCCGTGGTTAGAGATTCTTCATTAGATCAGTCTTTTGTTTCTGCTCGTCTCTCTATTCTTTCGAGATTTTCGGCTAGCTCTTTGGTTCTTCCGTCTTCATCTGTTAGTCAGGATCTGGGTAGGGATTCTTTTTCCTCCTCTCATGTTTCTTCCTTTCATGATTCGGTCAGTAGACCTTCCTCTCCTGTTTTTCTAGGACATGGGATTCTTTAGTATCAGGAGACTCCTCTATTCTTATTTCCTCTTCTTCCTTCTTCTCTTCCTTCTGCTCCTAAGTCAGTCAGGGCCAGGGATCTGAAGAGGTTTTGTCCAGTGAGAGCCTCTTCGGAAGACTGGTCCATGGCTCACCGATGGATTGCTTCTTCTCTTTCTCTTAAGGAGGAATTCGCTATGGATTCTCCTTCTTTCGGATCCGCTCTTTCTACTGCTGATCCTTTTTCATCTTCTCCTCAAGTTCTTCCTATTGACAATTTAGTGGTCGACATGCTAGATTTCTTCGTTAATGACTCTTAACTCTGAATTCTCTCTTACTTCTAAGTATGACTCGCCTGTCCAAATTCGTACGGAGGACCTTTTGAAGGTTGCTTCTACTCAGTCTCTTTCTGGTCCTGCTTGGGAGGTTCTTTCGTCTCAGTTGAAGGATGCTTCTAAATCTGACTTTACTACTGATCTGTTCAAATGGGAGTCTGTTTGTAGGTCTCAGATTAAGTCTTCTAATTATCTTGCTCTGCTGTCTGAGGCCGTTCTTAAGGCTGAAGAACGGGGTGAACAGATTCCTTTGGCTGTCTTTCGTTCTTTGGCTGATTTGTCCCGGGGTTCTCTTAACTCGGTTTGTAAGTCTTTGGGGTATATTACTTCCAAACGTAGGTCTAGGAAACTCTCTCAGGTTAGAATTTCTGGTGTCTTGAAGCAGAATCTTGTGGTTGCGTCCCCTTTTGGTACTGATCTTTTTGGAGAGTCAGCTCCTAATTTAATTAGGGCGGAATCTGAGCGCTTGAAGGCCTCTAGGGAGCTTCAAGCTCAAATTTCGTTTTCCAAGCCTTCCGGGAAGAGAGATGTCTCTTCTGTTAGAAGCCCTAATTCTTCTCCTAGAAGAAAGAGTCTCAAACCTGATCAGTTTGGAGCTTATCCTTCTAGGGTTTCCCATAACTCTAATTTGTCTTTGTCTGATCGTCGGGATCGATCTTTGGAGGAGGATCGTTTCGATTCCATTTCCTCCCATCGTTCGAGGTCTTTAGGAAGGCAGTCTCCTTCGTCTTGGGCGAGGGGGGTCAGACCCCTTCTCGCCGGGCTTCCAGATCCAGAGGACAGTCTTCTTTTAGAGGTTTTCAAGGGAAGAGAGTTTGAAGGTTTAGACAATTCCCGGGTAGGTCCAACTTTCTCTCTTCCTTTCCCCAGTCCTCCGTTCAGGACTCCTGGCTAGTATCTCAGATACGTTGGGGTTATGCTCCATCATGGATCTGTCATCCTCCTCTTCTCTCTCTTTTCCCAGTTTGGACGCCGGTTCCCTCCAATCCGGAGAAACTGGTGGCATTGGAAGAGGAGTTGGAATCCATGATTGTCAAGAGGGCAATAGAAGAAGTTCCCCATTGGCGAGTAGACCCGGGCTAGTACTCGATCATCTTTTTAGTTCCAAAGAAATCAGGAGGTTGGTGTCCAATCATAAACCTGAAAAAGTTAAATCTTATTATTCTCACCCCAAAATTCAAGATGGAGACGGTTTCCCAAATCATTTCCAGTCTGGATCAGGGAATGTGGACGCCTTCCATAGATCTGAAGGACGCTTACTTCCATGTTCTTATTCACCCTGCCTTCAGAAAGTTCCTGAGGTTCGCCTACAAGGATCGGGTGTGGCAGTTCTGCGCCATGCCCTTCGGCCCAACCACGGCTCCCTTCCTTTTTACCCGTCTAGTTTCAGCCGTGGCAGGAATTTTACACCGTCGTTCTATCCATCTTCATGTTTATATAGACGACTGGTTGGTAAAAGCAAGGTCTTCCTCAATTCTCGCAGGTATTCTTCCAGAGGTTTGCAGCCTGGCTTGCAATCTAGGGTGGATTTTAAATCTAGAGAAATCAAGCCTAGTTCCTTCTCAAGTCTTTACTCATCTAGGCGGTTTTTTCAACCTGGCCCGGGGTCTAGTCTTCCCCTCAGATCCAAGGATAGAGGCTTTATCAGTGGCAATGGAAATCCTCGCTTAGTCTCCAGTGGTAAGAGCAAGATTCTTTTTAAGAGTGATAGGTCTGATGGTCAGCGTAGAGAAGGTGGTTCCTTGGGCGGCGCTGATGAGAGGACCCTTCCAGATGTATTTAATGTCCCTTTGGAAGCAGTCAGTCCACTCTATCTACCATCAGATTCCCATCAGAGAACATTTGATCCCTCATCTAGATTTTTGGAAAGACCGTTCTCTGCTTCTGATGGGTGTTCCACTGGTAAAGTCCCCTCCTCAGGCAATAATCTTCACAGATGCTTCTCAGGAGGGTTGAGGAGCAGTCTGGGACTCCCTGTCGGTTTCCGGCCTTTGGTCCCTGGAGGAGTTGTCAGCCCACATCAACATTCTGGAGTTGTGGGCTGTCAAGAAGGCTCTCCTTTCATGGTCAGATCTGGTGATAGGTCTCAGTCTCAATTCGGTCGGACAATTCAACAGTGGTATCTTATATCAACAGGCAGGGAGGTACAAGGTCATCTCTCCTTTGTCTAGAAGTGTGGACTCTTCTCTTGTGGTGCCGCAAGAGGCAGATTTTTCTAGTGGCCTCACATGTCCCAGGCAGTCTGAATTTTCTGGCGGATCAACTGTCACGTCCCAGCAAGTTCGCCCACACAGAGTGGCAGTTAAAGAAGTCGGTTGTCAGAGCGATTTTCAATCTTATGGATCGTCCTCTAGTAGATCTGTTCACGACCTCTCTGAATGCCCAGATCTCCTCTTACATGTCTCCTTTTCCGGACGGTCAAGCCCTGGTGGTAAATGCCCTGTCTCAGTCCAGGGATGTTCGCTTATGCCTTCCCTCCTACTATTCTGATTCCGTTAGTATTGAAGAAGGTCAAGGACCAAGTTTGCGAGATTCTTCTGATAGCTCCCTTTTGGCCCAAGAGGATTTGGTTTGTAGACCTTCTAGATCTTCTGGTAGACTTTCCTCGTCTTCTTCCAGTATCCCAGGACCTTCTAAGAGGTCGTTGTGTACATCCAAATCCAGAAATCTTCAATCTGTGCGTTTGGAGAATCTCGAGTCTGAAAGCCTCCAGGATAAGGTTTCTTCAAGATCTCAGGAAATTATTGACTCTGCCAGAAGGGAATCGATCCGTCGAGTTTACAAGGGTCGTCTTAAAATTTTTGATAAATGGTGTTCAGACCAAGGTTTCGTGCCCGATTCTGTTTCTATACCACAAGTTTTAGATTTTTTATCTTATCTGTTTGACTCGTTACATTTGTCAGCTAATACGGTCAGGGGGTATAGATTTTCTCTTGCATCTTCTCTTCCTTGTCTTCTGAATGCCGATGTCAAGGATACTAAGACTCTTAATAGCTTTATTAGAGGTCTAGGTAATATTCGTCCTCCGACTGCTACGCCTTTGCCTTCCTGGAATTTGGCTTTGGTTCTTCAAGATTTGGCAGGTCGCCATTTTGAACCTATTTCTTCTATCAGTCTTAAGCTTTTAACTCTTAAAGTTTTTCTTGTTGCTGCTGCCTCTGCTAGAAGACGTTCAGAGATTCATGCTCTCTGCTGAAAGGGATAGATTTATAGTTCTAGGTGACGGTTTGATTTTATATCCCAGAAGGGACTTTTTATCTAAAACTCAGTCTAACCATTCTCCTGCTAGTCCGATTATTTTAAAATCTTTGTCATCTTTTTCGCCTTCCGGCAAATTTTGGTGTCCGGTTAGGGCTTTAAGAACTTATAGACAGTGAGCGGATTTTAAAAGAGCCGATCCATCCTATTTATGGGTTTCCTACGCGGAAGAGTTATCCAAGCCGGTTTCAAAAGCTACGATTGCTAGATGGCTTTGTGAGATGATTAAGCTTTGCTACGAGATAGCCTCTCCGGATCAAATTAATCTCGCCCATATTAAAGCCCATGATGTTAGGGGCATGGCTACTTCTTTCGCTCTTTTTGCCGGTTCATCTTTAGATGAGGTCATGCAGGTGGCAGGCTGGAAATCTGAATCTACTTTTACCTCATTTTATCTTAAAGACCAGAGTGCAACAGCTTCCTTCTTTCGTAACATTACGATTTTAACTAAAAAATCCGAAGACCATATACCCAGCACTTCCCACCATTTTCGTTAGGACTGTGCGTCTGTAGAGAATGGTGAGAGTTTTCTTTGGTTTTTATTTATTTCTTTAAGTTCTAGTTATCCTTATTTGTTAAATCACAGTGTGATTGAGTTATATGCACTATTATGTTGTGTTATTAACATTCGGATAAGATTGGTTTTGATTTTTATCCTTGTTTATTGATTCTCTAATCTCCTCCCACCTTACGTGTTATGGGGCACTGACCAAATCTACGGGTTTAGCAAGTAGTGATTGAATGGTAATGGATGTTTTTGTGGTGTAATAACAACCCCCCCACAGACCCCCCTTGCGGGTTGGTCTGTTGTTTTATTAACCACTATAAAAACATACTTACCGTTCAATCACTACGACCCGGTCTCAGCCACCCCCACGTGGTAAGATTTGAGAATCAGACTTTAAATATTTTGCACTTAAATTTAGAAAAGTGAATCTGTTTCCTATTCGGGCTCTAATGCGCATGCGCAAGCGCGCTTAGCGACAAGCGTCACTATGAGGTGAGTATAGACTGGTGCCAGTCTATACCTGATGATAGGCTGGTGATGGGACACAACCAGTAGCCTGGTTGAGGGTTCATATTAATAGGATTAGGCATGGGGAGGTGTGTATGCAGGCATAAAAATCTTATTCTGATAGCAAAATGCAGATAATTGATTTAGCAAGGAGTGATTGAACGGTAAGTTAGTTTTTATAGTGGTTAATAAAAGAACAGACCAACCCGCAAGGGGGATTTTCTGTGGGGGGGCTGTAGTGGACCAATCAAAATGTAGCGTGTTTGGCGGCCATATCGGACTTTCAAAATTGTCCACAAACTCATTTAGAAGACTACTCCTAAATCACCCACCAACAATTGTGACAAAAATGTATAGTGCTTCAGGGGAGCAACACAGGCCCCTTGGGCCTCTTGTTAAAATGCTAATGGTTCAGGTGAGCATTAAACCCCT
>CM067370.1:77660811-77783811 GCA_034401795.1 Chaetoderma sp. LZ-2023a
GATTTTCCACAACTTACAGAACATTTGCTATGCCTGAAAATTCAGATATCTTGATACAAATGATTAATAAAAAACAATGCATCTTTAACTATGGCCTAATGCCAATATATAGCGATATAAAGATACAATTCAGAATCATGTTAAACAATTAGGTAGGATTAAATGCCGGCAATCACATCTGTGCAAGTGACATTATATTTAAAATAGGTTATGTCTTCCCTCTGAATATTGTCCATGATATCAAATATCATAATTAAATCGCAGAATTTGGTTATTTTGAAAACAAGAGGCCCAATGAGCCTGTATCGCTCACATGGAACATTGGCATTTCAACTAATCTTACTTAAGTTTTACATCCATCAGTGTCACTTCCAATGACTTTCAGTCAAATGGTTTAGTTTTCAAGATATTGACAACAATCTCTGGACTGTTTTTTTGCATTAGTGATTTTGAACAATGTTTAAGTAAAAATAGATGATATCAGTGCTAACTACAGCTGGTTTCTTAACTGTCTCAATGCTGCAAGCCAGTGCAGTCAATAATTAATTTTCAAAAGCTCTTCACTTGTTGAATATTTTGAAAACAATTCGACTGAAAGTTGTTGGCGGCTTAGCCACCAACAATTTCAGTCCAATTGTTTTCAAAATATTTATCAGGTTCAGAGATATAACCTTTGGAATATGTCGTCTGCAAACTCAGTCAGACGGTTATTAGAGGTTTAAATACAATTGAAGAAAATGGTCTCTAAAGGCAGGTAGGTGGTCTTTATAGCAGGTTATTCCCCACCACCACACAATCCATTTAACACATGCGCATCTGGCTGAATCACCAAGTTAGCAGCAGAGGTAGGGTGAGCTGGAGTCAATTTTAAAAATAATTTGACTGAAATCATTGCTGCCTTAGGCAGCAACAACTTTCACTGCTGCCTAACGCAGCAACAACTTTCAATCAAATACATTTCAAAATATTTTTAAGAGCATAGATGTCAGAGCACATAATACATATCTTAAATATTTCGGCAGTACTGGAAAGGTTAATCCGTTAATTGGAATTTAATATCTAGTTTGGCAATAAAATCTGACATATGGATGAATCAATGGACGGTGGAAACAAACCTATATTTGCCCTATGAAAGTGAGACTGCAAATATTTAAGGAGTGGTAACTCTGGCATTTGTCGTCCTATCAGTTTCATTTTCACAACACAGATATTAGATGCCGACATTAACATTGTGACCAAGTTTGGAGTCAATCCGTCAAGAAATAACAAAATGAGCCGCCATTGTTGGTGAGACAGACAGACAGATGGATGGACGGACATACAGAAGACAGATGGGGTCATCGCTATACGACAGCTGACTGACAAGTAAGCGGAGTTAAGAAAACCAATTTGGGCTTCAAAATCCATCAAATAAAAAAATAGAATATGGCAGCCAAACACGCTAAAATTTGATTGGTCCACGGCAGCCATGTTTTTTACCAATCAACTCCCCATGAACAAACTTTAATGGCCCTTAGTCCATAATCATATCCTCAAAATTCCAGCCCAATCCATTCAGCGGTTCTGCAGAATAAGTCGTTTTCACGAAAACTATGTCATCCAAGATGGCTGCCGAACCATTTGGCCAATCAAGTTCCTTCGAACAAACTTGGTTCAGCTCTTGCCCTATATGATATTTCGTGAGTTTTGAATCGATCCACCGAGCGGTTTCGGAGAAGATTTTTAAAGTCATTTCCTAAAATCAGCCAAAATCCAAGATGGCCACCGGCCAAATTGGCCGATCGGCTTTGTTTGAACAAACTTGGATCCCTATGCCCTAAGGATACTTCCTGCCAAATATAATTGAAATCGGGCCAGTGGTTCTTGAGAAGTCGTTTAAAGAAAAAAGTTGACGGACGGATGGACCGACGGATGGACAGACGCCGGACGGTCGCCATGGTATAAGCTCACTTGGCCAGGTGAGCTAATAATTAAACTGAAAGCACTTTGTGTTGTAGGCCATACTGTCCTGTGACAAACTGGTCAGAATGGCATGCCCATTTGCATTGTACTTGCGGAACTCACATCCTAGAGGCAACTAATTTTCTTTCATGTTTTCAAAAATATTCAGCTATTTCGCATATATTTCTCTTGAAAGCAAATGTGAATGGTTGCTTACCTTTGCAGTGTGCATATGGTATTGTTAGGAAGTAGTCCTCTCCACGTTTCAGAAATGTCATTTTTGCTGTGCCGTCTAATATGGCGGATAATGAATTACCTGCAAGAAAGAAAAGTACAGGCTTAGAGATGGTAAACAGGGAAGCTGTCTGAATTTGTCATATAGAATTAGTACAACAGAACAAATACCATTGGTTTGGTAAGGTAATGTGTAGCAATATAGGCCAGTGCAAGGCACGACAGGACCATACACAGTATGGAAGGAAAGGACAAGTTAGGGCAGTACAAGTCGAGGGAATGCAGACCAGAAGTAGACTAGGTTATGAACATTTCTTGTTAATCAGCAGCTTGGGCAGGGTACGCATGGTATGTCTTATCATGTTAGAGTATGGCGTAATAGTAAATGAATGAGTCCGCTATGATAGTGTAGTGTGGAGTGGAATAAAAGGCATGGTATAACACAAGCAGTCTGTAAGCATTGCTTTGCAATACATGTCCATTACCTGTGGATATAAATCTTTATATATTGCAGGGTTGGGGCCAATGTACTCAGTACTCGTGTACTTGAGTACAGATTTTCAAGTACTCGCAGGTACTCAGTACTCATGCCTTTTTATGAGTACATGTACTTGTACTCAGCCTCAGTACATTTCCAAAGTACTTGTACTCAAGTACATCCTCTGTACTTGTACTTTTGAGTACTTAAGAGTACATGCTGAGTACTTAAATTCATTTTCTATATAAAAATTATATACATACTTTATTCCTTTCATTCAAAATTCCAAGCACTGGTTCTCAGAGAGGTCGGTCAGAAAAGGTGAATTATATGCCTAGTGATAAGATACCATTATTGCATGATAGTCATGACAATGAAATTGAACAAAGCCCATTATTTCAGGCTTTATTTACTCTTAACCCCCTTTATACTCTTAACCTTTTAACACTCAATCCAGCGAAAAGCCTTCTGCAGTGGCTTTGGAAAATGTCAATTTGCAGACCAAGAACAGACTTTTTTTGAAAATTTAACACTAGAATAACGGGCTTGATAAGAAAGACAGTAATTACATTAGTAAATTTTCAGAGATAATCTGCAAATTGACAAATTGGCGAAAAAAGTGTGAAAAACCAACTGCGACAGACGGACGGACAGATTGAGTGCAAACCTATAATTCCCACCCCAACCCGACCCGGTAGGGGCTAGTAAGATAGATGGTAATGCTAGGGTTGCACGATTTTTGCTTTGAAACATCGCGATCGATTTTACAAAAAAAAATGCGATTTTCGATTAAATTGTAGGTCCAAATTCCCCAAAAGTATAAACCGGGGTAATGTGTGACAAGTCACCAAAACTGGAACTTGGAATTTCTAGAAAAAATTGAAATAAATAATACAAAAATAGCACAAAATTAGAACACAATTTCATGCGACAAATTCTGACCATCCTACGTCTATGCTTAATGTGTACCTTATATCCATCATCGCCGGAGTGAAATTATTAATTAGTCCTGTCCCAAATATTGCGTATAGTTTAATAAACATCTTTTATTTCATCAAAATTTGATATAAAATGTGGTCGATTAAAAATATAAATCTCGCTTCCGCTTATAGCCTCCCTTTGTAGGACGAGTTTAGGTCATAACCCAAGTTAATATTAGTACCCGGGGAGATACTGCGCAATCCATATACATAGGATGGTAGCTTTGGGTAGCTACGATAGTAACGGCGTAAACTCGTCCTATAGTGCAGTTTATAGTTGCTTCCAGAATGTACGATTTCCATTTAAGAGTAATCAACAGAACGCAGTTCAAAATACAACAATCTGGAATGCTGTTGCGTTATTTTCTTCAATTAGGCATGCCAACAAAATTAAAAAGGAAAAATTAGTACACAGCCTGAAATTGCTAAAAGAATTAAAAAGAATTATGTTCAGTGATTATTGCCTAACACTCTGCAACTAAGTATATACTTGGTATTTCATGCCAGACTCAGGGTCTGCTGCGAAAGAAAGAAAATTATATGGTGATTCGATGGAGTAACTAGCTGGTTTTCTCAATGACAAAGGTGTTACCTCGCTATTGTTAGCTGGTTTACCATAGAGCTTTGTGTTTTGATTAGGATTTAGTGAACACATGCATGAAGCGATCAAGAAAAAACACAATGGATACATGCATGAATGGATTATAACTGTATTCTTTTACTGCTGAATGATGAGTTTTAAAATCTTTTAGTCTGCTCAATTTCTTCACAATTTTTCGAAATTTTTTTCAATTACATCGTGGAAAATTGATATTTTTTTCAAAATCGCGATTTTCAATTAAATCGCGAAATGGCGCAAGCCTAGGTAATGCCAGGTAATAGAGAATAGGATATGATTATGGTAGAACGGTTATTATCATGATGTAGATGTTCCTTAACAATACTTAAGGGTTCAACAATCCACCCCAGTACAACACTGTGCCAGTTTGCAAAAATTAGTTAATAAACCTCTACTTAGAAAACTTACCATAGAATTTTGACTTGGCTAAGATGCTGCCACTAATGTTAAAGCCATCATGTCGGTTAGAAATGTAAAACGCTGAAACAGGGGGATGATGAGAGATCTGAAAATAAAAACCATACCATATTATCTAAAGCAAGGACCAAACACAAGAGTTGGTATCTCTACAGAATCACAATCACATAGGAAAGTAGTTGAAACACACAGCAATAGATTCCAGCCAAATTAGTAGCCTGCATAAGCTAGTGAATGAAATTGCCCAAATATGCACAGATTGTGTGATGGTCTGTACCAAATCACAAACTCAGAAGCTATGTTTTGAAGGCCTCCACCAGCACACCACCTGTTTTCAGTCAAAGTTACATCTAAGTATTCAGCAGAAAATTTCTTACATGGCAAACAATGTTTTTGGTCAGAAGGGTTCACAAAGATAAAGCAGGTATAATTACAAAAAAATATCCTCATTCAAGTCAACCAAAAACTGCTTCTACAGTGATCTTGAGCAATGTCCCTTTGTAGCTCGAGTCATTCAAGTGGTATAATTTCAATTATAATACTCTTCACTTGGCCTGCAAATAGAAATTCACTGCACAAAAATTCCTATCTTCTTGAACAATCTTGACCATTAAATGGCTATGAAATATCATGTTAGCTATGTATTCCCTAATACACACCCTAACACCCAATCAGGCTTTCACAACGGTGGAAGCACGATTCATGGCAGTTTCAAAACTATCCTGTCAAGCGACACCAGATATTAAGGGACATTGAATAATCGACAATGGTAATTCAGCAAAGAAATGGATGATAACAGGAATGATTTGATATATCCTAGTAAATTGAAGTGCAAAAGAATCACAAACAGTGGCAAGAGACTGAGTCAGATTGAAACACCTTTCACATGCAGTGTCAACTGAAGTGCCCCAATGTCCACCACAGGCATGGGATAGGTGAGATGATGTGTAGTATATTGAATACAAACTCGTATGAGTGCAGTTAGATGATTAGTAAAGTATTCTTTACATACACACCACACCCATGTATACGTGTGTGTATTTGCCACATCAATAGATCATAGACCTGGGGTGATAGATCTAGGGCACGTTTGCCAGCATAACTATATTATTTCAAGTGAATGAGTATCTAGTAACCACAAACCAGTAATATGCAAATACCTACCATAATTAATTCCAAACTCTGGATTGAAAGAAAATAAATAAAGAGTATATGATTACTTAGGGAAACATTTAGCTGGAAGTTAATTCTGAATCAGTCATCATCAACTCCCACTCTAAAAAGAGTTTTCAAAATGATCAGTAGAAATTTAAGTATATAATGCGGCAACCTACCTGTTCAGCGATATAAAACGTTCTGCTATTGGTCTTGGGGTGTTTCCAATAGCATCTAAATATCTCACCAATGATTGGGTTATATGGCTTCTTCAAGCCCTGAAACATAGAAATACAGTCATAATGTTTCGAGCAGATAGGGCTTGGAAGTAAACTTGGATGACTCACTATCCTGCAGGGCTATTGCCCAGTAGATTCCGCTATCCATACTTGTGTTGTACTAGTCAGCCGCAGTTACAAGTGGCCCAAGGCCTTTAACCCTCACCTGAACCATTAGCACCTGAACAGACATAATATTTCTAATTCATCAGTAACAAGACATAAAACACACAATTGAGAAATCAGTACGAATGATATTTAGTAGGAAATTAATGATGGATGCTGACTACACAATCAAATTGAACCTTATGTTCCATCCAGCCAATAAAAAATCCAATATGGCCACCAAACCCAAAATGTTGATTGGTCCATGACAGCCATGTTTTATCAAGGATCAAGTTCTCTTGAACAAACAGTAATCGCCATTAGTCATCGATGAAAATTAAATCTAATGAGTTTCAGCCTGATCCATACAGCAGTTCCAGAGATGTTATTTATGAGAACAAGATGGCCACTGGAACAAGAGGCCCAAGGAGCCTCTATCGCTCACCTGGAGCACCATCAATTTTTGTCAAAATTGTTGGTGGGTGGTTTAGTGGTCTTTTAAATGAGTTTGTGGACATTTTTGCAAATGCAATATGGCCGCCAAACACGCTACATTTTGATTGGCCCACAGCGCCCATGTTTTTTTGATGGATCAACTTCCCTTGAACAAACTTAGTCCTTAATCATACTGCACAAATTTCAGCCTGATCCCTTCAGCGGTTCTGGAAGTCGTTTTCGGGAAAACTAGGTCATCCAGATGGTCGCTGAACCATTTGGTCAATGAAGTCCTCTTGAACAAACTTGGCTTATCTCTTGGCCTAGATGAATACTCTTCAAGCAGTTTCGAAGAAGATTTTTAAAGATGTTTCCTAAAATTGGTCAAAATCCAAAATGGCCGCCAGGCAGATTGGCCGATCAGGGTCATTTGAACAAACTTGGATCCCTATGCCCTAAGGATGCTTCCTGCCAAATATAATTAAAATCGGCCTAGTAGTTCTCGAGAAGGCATTTAAAATTTCTGATTGCTTTAGCATGGGAGCTTTTGATGAGAAAATTATCCAAGATGGCCACCAAACTGTTTATCCGACAGTTTCCAAAAATTCCAAATTGGAGCTCAGAATACCCAAAAACATATCTAGAACAAATTTTAGCAATGTTTTTTGACAGAGCAACTTCCTTTGAACAAACTTTAATGGCCTTTAGCCCCTAATCATGTCTCCCAAATTTTGGCCTGACCCCTTCAGCGGTTCTGGAGGTCGTTTTCGGAAAAACTAAGTCATCCAAGATGGCCGCTGAATATTCCGGTCAATCAAGTCGTCTTGATCAAACTTAGCTTAGGTCTTTCCCTAGATGAGGTTCCATAAGTTTTGAATCGATTCTCCAAGCGGTTTCATTTGAACAAACTTGGATCCCTATGCCCTAAGGATGCTTCCTGACAAATATAATTGAAATCGGCCTAGCAGTTCTCCAGAAGACATTTGAAATTTCCCATTGCTTTAGTACGGGTGCCTTTGGCGGGAAAATAATCCAAGCTGGCCGCCAAACCGTTTATCCGACAGTTTCGAAAATGGCAAATCCATCAAATAAAAAAATCAAATATGGACGCCAAACATGCTACATTTTGATTGTACCACGGCAGCCATGTTTTTTGATGGATCAACTTCCCTTGTACAAAGTTTAATGGCTCTTAATCCATACTCATATCTCCTAAATTTCGGCCCGATCCCTTCACCGGTTCTAGAGAAGTCGTTTTCGGGAAAACTAGGTCATCCAAGATGGCCACCGAACTATTTGGATAATCAAGTCTTCTTGAACAAACTTGACTTACCTCTTTTCCTAGATGATGTTTCATGAATTTTGAATCAATTCCCCAAGCGGTTTCGGAGAAGATTTTTAAAGACATTTCCTAAAATTGGCCGAAATCCAAGATGGCCACCGGCCAAATTGGCCGATCGGCTCCATTTGAACAAACTTGGATCCCTATGCCCTAAGGGTGCTTCCTGCCAAATATAATTGAAATCGGCCCAATGGTTCTTGAGAAGTCGTTTAAAGGAAAAGTTGATGGATGGACGGACGAACGATGGACGGACACATGACGGACGGTCGCCACGGCATAAGCTCACTTGCCCTTTCAGGCCAGGTGAGCCAAAAATGAACCAAACAAGATCTGAAAGAAATCACCACAGGGTTCATCCACCCAACTTTCATTGAAATCCACCACCTATAGGATATTTGGAAGGTATGAAGATCTAAGATGGCCACTACAAAATTTGACCAATGGGAATTCTGAATGGTAGCTATGGAAACCATCACCATATGAGCCTACTATCCAAATCCAATTGAAATCCATCAAGCGGCTAAGGAAAAGATGAATTTTCCAGCAAATTTTTCACAAAATCTTAAGATTTTAACCACATACACCCAAAAATGACCAATCAGAATTCTGAAGAGCAGTTCTGAAGTGTACCACCATAGGGCCCTTCGAGCCAAATTTGGTTGAAATCCAGCCAGCGGCTAAGGAGGGAGTGCATTTGACAACCTCTAGTAAATTTATCATAAAATCTAAGATTTTCCTTCAAGAAATTGACCTATCAAAATTCTGCATAGAAGATCTGGAGCCTAGCACGATAGATCTTTCCAGCCGAATTCAGTGGAAATCCACTAAGTGGCTAAGGAGATGATACATTTTGACAAGTTACGGTAAATTTTTGGAACAGGTGAGCTAATATAGTAATAGCAATCGCAATAAGCATTCTGTAAGTATTGCTTTACAATACACATCCCCTACCTGGTGATATAAATCTTTACAGATTGACAGTCAAAAACTCCATTAAAAATTGATAGAAGCAGCTGAAACTCGTAAATTAATCTGTAACTTCACACAACAAAGCAATAAACCAACTTTCAGCTATATATGGTGAAGGAGAACAAGTCTTGAAAGCTGATATGTTTGTATCTCATAAGTCGAAAGGGGACATAACGCCATAAATTGACGCATACACGTGAAACTCGAACTTGCTCTGTAACTTCTCATAATAATGCAATGCACCAATTTTCAATTGAATACCTTGAAGGAATGTGAAAAAAAGTGCGGAAAACCAACTACAACAGACAGACAGACAAACGGAGTGCAAACCTTAGTCCCCCTGGTTTTACCGGTAGCGGACTAATAAGAGAAGCAATATAGATACAAGTGGCAGTTCTGCATACCTTTGGTTTCTTGTAGAATCCAGACAGATACCATCTAACCACAGATTTCATCCGAGTATATGGATCATCTTGATTCACAGCCCTGTAATAAGACCACAAATTAGATTAGATAAAATTTATCTCTCTTCCTCATTACTGATAAACACCTGAGGTATGACCTTGACCTTTAACCACAAGATCATCCCACTAATTTCATCCCACATAGGCAACCATGTACCCAATTTGGTTACAGTAATCCAGCCTGAAATATAAGACAAAGGCATTTTCTAACCACAAAACTAAATGTTGAACTTTGTTGCTGAAAAGTGATACATATGCCTAACCGCTCGACTTGATGAACATTTTGAAAACAGTTTGACTGAAAGTTGTTGGTGGCTTAGCCACTAACAACTTTCAATCAAATTGTTTTCAAAATATTTAGCAGGTTCAGAGATATAACCCTTGGAATATGTTGTTTGCAAAAACTGGGCAGTCAGATGATTAAGACAATCGGTATGAACTTTTACTATAGGATGTGTATATGCAAAATGTCACCCAAACCAGAAAAACAGCGCATACATTTTACATGGTTACAGATGTACTAATGATACTCACTCTGAGAGCAAGTCTGAGTGGTAATAATAGTCAGACAGCTTGTCCAGAAATGACCGGGGTTCTAGGATAAATGTGGGAAGCACAACTCTGGACAGGTCCATGCCTGGTCGCACCTGGTGAAACAAGGAATAAATAATTAATGCAAGTAGAGACACCTCACGACTGGGTGGATTTCATAAAGGTTTATCGGCTACAAAATTTGTTTACCTCACATTTGCTTAAGCAATCCTCACATTTGAGAACTCTTTAAAATTGAGTTAGCAAAATGTATCTGCTTCTATGTTAAAGATTTTCTCAACTGTCCAAATATTCATCCATGCTATACCAGTAAGTAGCTTTTCTAATGTAGGGCACACTGAGGTGGTAAACTGGAAATACTGTAATCATGGACACAAATGATTGATGCTTAATAACAACATACTGGGTGTGTCAGCCCGTGGTGGGCGTGTTGGTCCAGGGAAGAGGCATCCCTTATCCTGCTAGGTGTGTGCCTATAGGCTCCATTGAGTGGAGCTGGTGTATCCAATGACATTCTTTCTGTTTTCTCTGTGGGGTGGAGTTTTCATCGTCCGGGTCTGATGAGAGGTACCTATGGCGGTTTGATATCGATCTCAGATGTCCTTGGATTCTGATTTTGAAGGGGCGTAGTGTTTCTCCTACCATACTGTTTCTTACATTTGTTGCAAGTTAGTAGGTACACAAAGTAGACAATGTTCCTCGTCTGACAGTTGCCTATGATCTTGGATCTGTATGTTAAGCCTGTATGTGAGCTGGCCTTCTCCGTTTCTGTGCTCTAATAGCCTGTGGTCTTGGAGCATCCGCTGTTGAATATCTTGCCACTCCTTCGGTTACAGGTGGTGTTAGCCGTGGTGGTGTTATGGTGGCATTCAGGCCTGTATTAAACCTGGCGACTAGAGTGTCCGAATCTACTGAGTTTAGGCTCAGTGCGGACAGTGGAGGTATTGTGACTATCTCCGTTTCCCGTGGCAATGGTATGCTGGATGAATCCATTGTTTAATGACAGAGAATAACAACGTAGTCAGTTATATGAGCTACTTGTAGGAGGTTATTTAACTTGACGCTTGGTCACGATGTGAGACCAAAAGTCTGAATGATCTGGGCTTGAATTTTCATCCCTTTTATACCCTTCCTGGGCGAGCCTGTGGACTGAGTCGATCTTGACTATTATGGGCAGAAAAGAACCAGATTGGTGGTTTCCCCATTTGAAATTTTCGGAGGTTTGGCGGTATGGACAAACATTTTACCGGTTGACCTGTGTTTTACCGGTTGGGGTCAAGTTTTACCGGTTGTGCCTTTTGTGGTGGTTTGTGACCATTTTTTGGTGGTTGTGATATTTTTTGCAGGTTCTGCCATTTTTGGCAGTTGGACAACTTTTTTGATGGTTGTGGTCATTTTTATCGGTTGTGAGTTTTTTACTGGTTGTATCCATTTTGGCAGTTGGAAAAACTTTTTTTGATGGTTTAGGTTTTTTACTGGTTGTAGGTCATTTTGGTGATAAATTTCTAATGGTTTCTGTAGGTCAAGTTCGTAGAGGTATTGCTCCTTTAGTGGAGATTCTTTGGCTGTTTGTATGGGTAATGATCATGTGTAGTCATCAGTTTTTGAGTCAGACTTCATGGCGTTTCCTTCCTTGAGCGGAACTCATCAGAGGCGAAGTTTTGTCAACTTGAAGTGGGCATTTTTGGGCTCCACTTTTTTCTGATATGGCAACTATGGTGTGGGTGTTTGGGTTGGCATACAAGGTGTGTGTAGGATGTCCTTGCCTAGTCTAAATGGTTTGGTGTATTCAACGGTGAAATATGTATCACGGTTACACAAAGTCAAAATCAAAACTGGTTAGATATTGAAGTTATGTAGATTTTTTTGTGTTTCAAAATTTGTTTTGAAAAATAGAAAATTAATAAAATAAAGAAGCATGACAACTCTTTGAGTATGCGTCTTTGTTGTTCTTTTACACAAATGATTGATGCTTATCAGTTTATTTGTAACCACTAACCTAAAGCAAATGATAACGATTTGCATATTTTTAAAATATCAAGACATGTCTTAGCTGTGCGAACAAGCTACATGTGTTTTTTTGCGGCAGGTTGTGTGAGACAGATAAAGAAAAAATATTTGGATTTCCTGATCAATATGAACCCACGATACAGGTCGTCAGTATTACAGGTTTTTGCTATGGAGTCATTCAGTACAGCTTATAAATAAATTAAAATGGTTGGAAACATGTTCAGTATTCGTAGCAAGTATCTGGGAATCAAAATAGGTAAATGTTGAATAGTTCATCCCTTTCTTTTGGTGCATAATATATGAATACGGTGCCATCAAAAATGTATTAAAGATGTCGATATTTGTTATTCAAAATACGATCGGCTAAATAAATTGTGTAGTGTGACATTTTACAGCCGCAATGATCCAATAAAAGAAGTGGAATTGTTGGATAGATACAAATCTAGCTTTTGAAAAATGTGGGCTTCGCTCCAGGGGGGCCGTGCAACAACTGGGCATTCCATGTCAAGACTCTTAGTAATGAAACTTGTAGTTTAATTTATGCCCAAAAAATATATTAACTTTTTAAGAAAATTTCTTATAATTCTAAGCAATTTTATATGAAGAATCCTAAGACACATCCGTTAAGAAATCCGCTTAAGTTGTCCTTACGGAAAGTGGTCAGAATCTACCACATTAGTCATGCTTAACCCTTAGCACTCTGATGTCAATCTTCTATATTTTATTGTGTTAATGTTAAAGAAACTGGTGTACAGTTTTCAACAATTTTGCTGGAAGATGTTACTGTCTACGACAGCAACATCTCCCACCAAATTTGTTGAAAACTTTACCCCAGTTCATCTTTTAATTTAATTTGAAAATTTGACACCAGAGTGGTAATGGTTAAGCTAATCTCTAATCTTTATGAAATCCATTTCTGTGGAAATACGAGACAAACCATTTATTAAATTCAGACCTGTTCGAAACGTAATATATGGAGAGGCATCAATTAAAATCACTGTTATACAGATCTCAGAAGGCCAACGCTTGCATGTCAAACTCTAGGCAGCTGTTAAGTGCAAATAGATGCTAAAACGGGTGAACCGGCAATCTGGTTTTTCTCTGTCCATATATGGTCAAGATCGACTCAATCCACAGGCTCGCCCATGAAGGGTATAAAAGGGACGAAAATTTCAGTCCAGATCCTTCAGAATTTTGGTCTCACATTGTGACCAAGCGTCAGGCTAAATAACCTTCTACAAGTAGCTCATATTACTGACTACGTTGTTATTTACTGTCAAATAGATGCTATGACAGCATGGTAGAGCAGAAATTGTATGGTAAATGACAGTAGGAGGAGTATAGCAGGGAAGAATATGATCGAGTAGGATATCATATGGTAGGGTAGGTCAGGGAATCAGATTATATGGCATGGTAGTATAGGGTACTGTGAGATATGGTATGGAACAGTAAAGTAGAGTGGGTAGAAGAGATCACAGCGGCATAGGGAAGGATGGAACCTAATATGCTATGGCATTGTACATCATATAAATGTTGAGCACTGCATAACAAAAGAGGGTAGAAGTGTATACCATAGTAAAGAGAATAGGATGTAGGGTAGAAAAAGCGCTGATTAACTCGGACAAAGGTCGCTATAAAGTACTATTGCTGATACCTGTTTGACCAGTGTCCAGATGAGGCTTTTGTTCTCATCATTGACCTCCTCTGTTTGACATGCATCACCTTGCTGTAAGAGAAAACACATCATAGCACTAGTTATCTAACTTAATAAGACGGTGACAGGGCTGTGACATTGTAATGCAGTGGCTTAAGAGATATCCTACTTGCAACCTTAGTATGACGGATAGGCAGACAAATGTAATGACACACAATATAAAGTAATTAATGTCTCCCGCGGAGGAGGAGGAGGAAAAGAAAAATTCATGGTTCTGGTAACAGCAGACACTAGTCAAAACAGTTTCACGATATTAACCCTTTAACACTCATATCAGCCAAAAATGGCTTCTGCAGTGGTCTTGACAAATGTCCATTTGCAGACCAAGAGAAGACCATTCTTGAAAATTGATCACTGGAAAGACTGGCTCGATAACCAAGCCAGTCATTCCAGTGGTAAGTTTTCAAGAATAGTCTTCTCTTGGTCTGTAAATAGACATTTTCTATGAGCAAATCGAAATTTTTGTGAACAAATTCAAGGGTTGAAGGGTTAAGCAGAGTATTCACTACATTGTAAAATATTTATTATGGTTGAAGCCTTGCAAGGCAGACTTTAATCATATGAAGAATGCACAAAGTAAATTTCAGGATATTCTTCTAATGATTAAAACAAGAACGACAACAAGTGATTGCTAAAGTATGCAACCCCCCCCCCCCCACCCCAATTCCACCAAGCACAACCTCCTACCAAAAATAGGTAATGTATGATTACTGTATTCTGTGGCTGTAGTAGTAGAAACATCCTACAGCTGCAATCAGTCCTGTTTCGCTTTTGCCCACTGTGTCTTGTCCTCAGTAGAAATCATAGCTTCCTCAAGTCCATTCTTGATTTGAGTGTACCACGTCCTCTCCTGGCTTTGTATTTGTTGGCTCCGAGTAAGCGGAATTCCAAGGGTCTCTGTGCTGGTGTGTCTTCTGGCATCCTTAGCACATGGCCAAATATGGACCATCTTTGCTGGGTGACTTTGACAGACAGCACCGACGTATTACACATCTTGTATAGTGCATCATTAGAAATTATGCTGTCTGGCCATCTGTGTCCAGTGATGGTGCGTAGGTGTTTGCTGTGGCAGGCATCGACTTTGTCTAGAGCTGCCTTTGGAGCTGCCCAGCTGCTACAGTTATACAGCATCAAGGATATGCAGGTTGCATTGTATAAACATAGTCTTCTTATCAAGGGCATCTTTGATCTACAAATCCATAGCTTCCAGAAGGACTGGAAAGCAATGTCAACAGTACTGCAAAGCAGTGAGGCCAGGGTTTTACTTTTCCTCTATGGTTCGCCGCCACAAAGTGGATTGTCATTTTCTTTAATTTTATGCTTTGTAGATAGGTATATGTGGGGGGAACTCTGTTTTGAATTCATTCATAGAGATCCTCAATTTTTAGTTTGCTTGCAGCAATTGGGAGAAGTTCGTCAAGGGGGTTCTTTTCCTCGTCTATGAAATCCACATCGTCGGCATATTCCATTTCTAGAGGCATAACCAGTATGGGGGGTGGGGGGCGGGGGGCCCAATTGGTAAAGATCCCTTCAATAGAACTCGAGTTGTCATCCAGAAATGTAATATTACATAATTAATTAGGTCACTGTGACCTGCGCCGTTGACGCAAAAATAGATAGGGTTCCTCGGACCAATAAGGAGAAACTTCCACACCAGATTGGTAATGATCCCTTCATTAGAACCCCCCCCCCCCCCAACAGACCCCCCTTGCGGATTGGTCTGTTCTTTTATTAACCACTATAAAAACATACTTACCGTTCAATCACTACTTGCTAAATCAACTAATCTGCATTTAGCCACCAGAATAAGATTTTTATGTTTGCTTACTTTCCTCGCCATGCCTATTCCTATTAATATATACCCTCAACCAGGCTACTGGTTGAGTACACCTCCAGTATATAACCTGATATAGACTGGCACCAGTCTGTACTCACTCCCTGGTGACGCCTGTCACTATGCATGCCTGCGCATGCGCATTGGAGCCCAACTAGGAAACAGATTCACTTTTCTAAATTAAAGTGCCAAATATTACAGACAGATTCTCAAATCATTTCCACGCGGGGTGGTTGAGGCCGGGTCGTAGTGATTGAATGGTAAGTATGTTTTTATAGTGGTTAATAAAACAGACCAACCCGCAAGGGGTGTGTGTGGGGGGTTGTTATTACACCACAAAAACATCCATTACCGTTCAATCACTACTTGCTAAAACCCGTAGATTTGGTCAGTGCCCCACTTAAACCATTGGTGGGTGGAGATTTGAGAATCTAAAAACAAGAATAAAAATTAAACAAATCATATCCAAATGTTAATAACATAACATTAAAGTGCACTTTAATCAATCACTCCGTGATTATCAAATAAGGAAAACTTTAAACATAAGGAAATAAACAAAATCAAATAAAACTCTCACCATTTCTCACAGATGCACAGTCTTAACGAAAATGGCGGGATGTGCTTGGTAAATGGTCTTCTGCCTTTTTAGATAAAATCGTGATATTACAAAAAAAGGAGGCCGCTGCACTCTATCATTTAATAAAATGAGGTAAAAGTGGACTCAGATTTCCAGCCTGTGACATGCATGACTTCATCTAAAGGAGAGCCAGTGAAAAGAGCAAAGGCGGTAGCCATTCCCCTAACATTGTGAGCCTTTATATGAGATAGATTAGCTTGTTCAGGAGATGCAATCTCGTAACAAAGTTTGATGGTCTCACAAATCCATCAGGCAATCGTAGCCTTACAGACTGGTCTGGCTACCTCCTCCGCATAATGGACCCATAAATGGGATGGATCAGATCTTTTAAAACCGGTTCGTTGCTTGTAAACTTTTAATGCCCTGTCAGGACACCAATATTTGTCAGAAGGTGAGAAAGAAGACAACAATTTTAAAATGATCAGTTTAGCAGGGAAGCGGTTAGACTGCATTTTCTACAAAAAATCCCTTCTGGGATATAAGACTAAACCGTCCCCAGATACGATAAATCTGTCCTTTTCAGCGAAAAGAGCATGAATTTCGGAGCGTCTTCTAACAAAAGCAGAAGCAACAAGAAAAACATCCGTAAGAGTTAAAAGTTTAATACTTAATAGAAGCTAGAGGTTCAAAATGGCGGCCTGCCAACACCTGAAGAACCAAGGCCAAATACCAGGAAGGCAAAGGCTTAGCAATTGGAGGACGAATATTACCCAATCCTCTGATAAAACCATTAAGAATCTTCGTATCCTTGACGTCAGCATTCAAAAGACATGGAAGAGAAGATGCCAAAAAATCTATAACCCCTGACTGTGTTAGCAGATAACTGTAACGAATCAAAGAGATACATGTTTGTATGATAAAAAATCTAACACCTGGGAAATAAAAACAGAATCGGGCACGAGATCATGAAATGAACACCATTCTCCAAAAATTTTAAGACGACCCTTGTATACTCTATGGGTCGACTCCCTCCTGGCAGAGTCAATAATCTCCTGAGATCGTGAAGAAACTTTGACCTCAGAGACTTGATGCTTGAAATCCTCCAAACGCACAGACTGAAGATTTCTGGGCTTGGATGACGACACGTTCCCCTTACTTGAGAAAGATCTGGGGAGGCTGGAAGAAGACGATGGAAGTCTACCAGGAGATCGAGAAGATCCACAAACCAGATCTGGTTTAGCCAAAAGGGAGCTATCAGAAGAATTTCGCAGAACTGGTCCCTGACCTTCTTCAACACCAAAGGAATCAGGATTGCGGAGGGAACGCGTAAGCGAACATTCCTGTCCAGGACTGAGACAGGGCATCCACCGCCAACGCCTGACTGGCCGGAAAAGGAGACATGAAAGAGATCTGGGCATTCAGACAGGTCGCAAACAAATCTACGTGGGGACAATCCATGAGCTTGAAAATCGCTCTGTCAACCAACCTCTAACTGCCACTCTGTGTGGGCGTATTTGCTGGGATGAGGCAGCTGGTCCGTAAGAAAATTCAGACTGCCTGGGACATGAGAGGCCACTAGAAAAATCTGATTCTTGCGACACCACAAGAGGAGGTTCCAAACCTCCATACGAAGGAGAGGATCTCATTCCCCCCTGTCTGTTGATGTAGGAGACTACCGTCGAATTGTCCGATTGGATCAAAATTTTGAATCCTATTAATCGATCCGACCAAGCTAGGAGAGCCTTCTTGACAGTCCACAACTCCAAGATGTTATGTGAGCTGTCGACTCCCCCAGAGACCAAAGGCCTGAGACCGACAGGGAATCCCAGACCACTCCCTATCCCTTCTGGGAAGCATCTGTAAACATAACCACCTGAGGGGAGAACTTAACCAGAGGGACACCCCTCAGAAGCAGAGAACGATCCTTCCAAAATTCTAGATGAGGTATTAAGTGATCTCTTATGGAAATCTGAAGATAAATGGAGTGGATTGACTGCTTCCATAGGGACATAAGTACATCTGAAAGGGTCTTCTCATCAGCACCGCCCAAGGAATGACATTCTCGATGCTGACCATCAAGCCTATCACTCTCAGGAAGAATCTTGCTCTGACCGAGGGAACAGTTGACAAAATGTCCATTGCTACTAAAATTGTCTCTACTCTTGGATCCAATGGAAAGACTAAGCACTGAGTCAGATCGAAAGCAATGCCTAGGTGCGTGAAGACTTGAGAGGGAACTAGTCTTGATTTCTCTAGATTTAAAAACCAACCTATGATGCATGCCAGACTGCAGACCTCTGGGATGACCTTTGAAAGAATTGAGGAAGATATCCTCTATATAAACATGAAGATGGATAGAACGACGGTGCAGTATTCCTGCCACGGCTGAAACTAGATGAGTGAAGAGAAAAGGGGCCGTGGTCAGAATGAAGGGCATGGCTCGGAACTGCCATACCCGATCCTTGTAGGCGAACCTCATGAACTTTCGGAGACGGGTGAATAAGAACATGGAACTAGGCGTCCTTGAGATCTATGGAGGAAGTCCACATGCCTGGATTTAGACTGGCGATGATCTGGGAGATGGTCTCCATTTTGAACTTTGGGGTTAAAATAAGGAGGTTCAACTGCTTTAGATTGATGATAGGACGCCAACCTCCAGTCTTTTTGGGAACTAAGAAAATGGTTGAGTAGTAGCCCGGGTCTACACTCCAAAGAGGAGGACGAATATTACCCAATCCTCTGATAAAACCATTAAGAATCTTCGTATCCTTGGCCTTCTTGCCAATCATGGACTCCAACTCCTCCTCTAGGACCTGGAGTCCACTTGGGGATAAGAGAAAGAGGAGGAGCATGATGGATCCAAGAAGGTGCATAACCCCAGCGAATCTGATCTACTAGCCAGGAGTCCTGAACGAGGGACTGCCAAGTCTCCCAGAACAGAGACAGGCGTCCTCCAACTGGCAAGCTGGGTAGAAGGCACTGAACCGACGAATCCAAAAGCACAAGAAGAGGAAGGGGAGAGATTGAAATAGGAGAAAGGGCTGGACCTACCCGGGCAGTGGCCACACCCTCAAACTCTCTTAGATTGAATTGCGCAGGAGTGCACAGAGACAGGCGTCACCAGGGAGTGAGTACAGACTGGTGCCAGTCTATATTAGGTTATATACTGGAGGTGTACTCAACCAGTAGCCTGGTTGAGGGTATATATTAATAGGAATAGGCATGGGGAGGATGGCTAAATGCAGATTAGTTGATTTAGCAAGTAATGATTGAATGGTAATGGATGTTTTTGTGGTGTAATAACAACTCAAGTTATCATGCAGAAACACAATATTACGTCATTAATTAGGTCACCTTGACCTTTGACTGTTTGACCCAAAATCGATAGGGTTCTTCGGACCACCAGGGACAGGATCCGACGCCAGATTGGTAATGATCCTTTCACTAGAATTCAAGTTATCATGCAGAAACACAATATTGTCATTAATTAGGTCACCTTGACCTTTGACCACAAAATAGATAGAGTTCTTCGGATCACCAAGGACAAGCTCGCACGCCAGATTGGTAACGATCCCTTCACTAGAACTTGAGTTATCATCCGGAAACGCAAAATTACGTCATTAATCAGGTCACCATCACCGTGACGTTTGACTCTAAAAATAATAGGTAATCAGGTCACCGTCACCTTGACCTTTGACTCTAAAAATGATAGGGTTCTTCGGACCACCAGGGAAAAGCTCCCACGCCAGATTGGTAATGATCCCTTCACTACAACTCGAGCTATCATCCGGAATCGCAATATTACATCATTAATTAGATTACTGTGACCTTGACCGTTGACCCCAAAATTGATAGGGTTCTTCAGACACCCAAAACCAACCTCCAAACCCCGTTTGGTGAAGGTTGCTCCAGTAGAGCTAAAGTTATCCCACCGGATGGATGGACAGATGGATGAATGGACAAAGCAAATGCTATATAAAAATGGCAAACTAGATTGATCGGTTGATGACAAATTCCCACATTCACCGCTTTGAAGTTTTGACTCTGGCCACAACCCCACCCCCCAGGGGTGGAGCCAAATGTACATCTGTTTTTACACACCACAATCATATGGGTAACTCACATACCAAATTTGGTTGAATTTCGTCCAACAATGTCAGAGAAGTTGAATTACAATCAATTTCATGATCTTTTGAACCCATTCCAACCCCCCATGGTCAAAAGTAAATGTGCTCATCAACTCCTCTTTGATATGGGTAAGTCACATACTAAATTTGGTTGAATTACATCAAATATTCTCGGAGTTGCATTAGAATCAATTTTTTTACCTTTTGACCCCTCCCCCATCCCACACCCACACATGGGTGTGGGGGGAGGGAGGCAAATGTAAATGTGCTCATGTACTCAATATTGATATGGGTAACTCACTGTTCAACGGTTTTGGAGAAGATACATTACAATCAATTTCCGCACCCATCCATCGCCCCTGGGGGCAGAGCCAAATGTAAATGGCTTCTTGCACTCCGCAATCATATTGGTAATGCTTATATATCAAATTTGGTTGAGTTCCGTCTAACTGTTTTAGAGGAGTTGCGTTACAAGTGATTTGCCCTTTGGCCCCCTGGGGCTGGAGCCAAGTGTAAATATTGTATTGCAAAGCGGAATCATATGGGTAACCTACATACCAAATTTGGTTGAATTTCACCCTAACGGTTTGGGAGATAGCGTGACGGACAGATGGACAGACACGATTATAATATCCCCGGTTTTTTAAAACGTGGGGATAATAATAAATCCAGGAAGAGAACGTTATACATGCAATGGACCTTTCCAGTTTTAGCTATGCCCCGCCCATCTCTAGCGAAGCTCCACCTACCCCTCCCTTGGATTGGAATCTATCGATTTGCAGAAAACTATACAGGTAAGCAGTTGAATATTTAGAAACTAATTTGACTGGGTGCGGGTGCTGTTGCTGCCTATGGCAGCAACAGAGCCCAGTCAAATTAGTTTCTAAATATTCAACAGCATATTTCTTAAATAGCATAAACATACAATTCTTACATGTCGGATCATTAAGCATTACTGACAGGCTTAACGGAATCATTCATGATGTCATGATTATGACGTCAGCATACACGTCCCGTAGTTGATTATGATGTCATATGACTGAGTGAGAAAATGGATTCATGAATTGTTTGTTATTACTAAATTGCTGAAGAATATAAATTAGGAATATTAGCTTCAGTATTTTCACAATCTTACCTGTCCTAATTCCTCTACTTTGTTTTCTTCATATACTGTCTCTTCTGGTTGAATGTCTTCAAACACTCGCTCGTCAAACTCATCCTCAGATTGGCTGCTTTCTGTCTCGCTTTTTTCACTTTTATGATCTTCACGGTCTGTTTTAGGATCATCTTCCAAACCTTCAGAAACAGGTATATGACAATATTAGATATTATATTATATTATCATGGTCTTTTTGCTTTTGAGAACAGATATTCTCACAATTTTATTGATCGATTATTTTCATTGAGTATACTTGACCAATGACCATGCGAGAAAATCTCTTCTCAGCAGAAACCTTCCTCACCCTTATAACTATCAACGGACCTCACTACAATAGCAGTCAAGTTCAGGGTAGATGTGAATTATTATAGTCAATTCTGATAGGTATATGTATCATTCATAACCATATCCCAATTCATGTAAACAATTGTGACACTATAGTTGTGGCGTTTGTCAAAAATGTATAGACTGACAGACACACCAATAGACAGCCAGACAGACATATATTAGTTGCGATTAAAAACTATAACTAGCTTTCAACATGTCTGCTTCAAATCTATATCAGGTGTGACACCCTACAGTTGTGACAGGTAGCTTTGTCAAGAATTGTCAAGATATTGGACAGACAGACAGGCAGGTGGATCGACTAATACTTCTTGCGAGTCGTAACTAAAAACGGTCTGTTTGTGGTTATTCATGATTTAGATATATGGGAAACAATGCAAGGATTTGTCAAGGATGACATAGAGTAACTTTTATCCCATGGAAATGTGTAAATAATTAAATTAAGAACTGCGATTGAATTTTCACACACGCACATCATTGTAGAAAACGGGAAAACAATAAGAATACCTTGATCAGCAAAGTGTCGTTCACAGTCACTATCATTCAATTCTGCTTCATCGGCAAATGACGGCTCGAGCAGAGAATCGTCTGCATCACTCGCAAGATTTGAGTTTTCATGTACATACTCCCGTTCCCGTGTCATTGATCGCATGAGCAGACTGGTACAACGTAAGGCAAGCTCTAGTGCATCCATCCAGCATTTACCTAGTAAAAAAAGAATTCAGATTTTGTAGAATAAACGTATCACATTTTTAAAACATAAAATCTCAGAATGGGTTATACTCGATACAACCAAATGTCAGAACTAGATAGACCGCATCCCGCATATCTGGATATGGATAATACTCAATGTACAATATAGACTTTTGCTAAGGCATATGGAATGAGCATTACATTTCTCTACACACACAATTTACAAACGTTCAGAGTCTGATACATTGCGGAAATTGATATTTTACTGTGTTCCCCACCTACCTCATGCTATGTTGAGAGGTATAGGCTTGTTTGGGAAGCACTGCCAGTTATCTGATGTGATCATTTACTCCCGCATATTACGTCAAGATGACGGATGCTTCAGTGCTATGTAGCAAATTTGCTTGTGAGTTAAATCGAGCTGACACCTACAAGCTAACAATTGTTTCAGATCTAGCTAGTTGAGTCAAAACCAAAACATACTAACATATTTCTATACAAGAGGCCCAAGGGCCTGTGACTCTCACCTGGACCATTAACATTTGAACCATTTGTATTTAAATAGACATGGATAATTTTCAGGAAAATCCAAGATGGCCACCAAAAAAATAGACCAATCCCGATTCTCATTTGACATTTTGAAGCCTACCATCATAGAATTGTTCGACCCACGTTTTGTTGAAATCGGACTATTGATTAAGGAGTAACATCTTTAAATGGTTCCGGATAACTTTCAGAAAATCAGAGATGGCCACCAAAACATTGATGTATCAAAATTTGGAACAGATTTTCTAGAGGGCGGAAAATCCAAGATGGACACTGGAAAATTTGACCAATCAAAATTCTGTATACAATTCTGAATCCTACCACCATAGGGTCCTTCCAGCCAAGTCTGGCTGAAATTGCCCATGAAGTTAATGAGTAGCATTTTAAACAATTTCACACCAATTTTCGGAAAATTCAAGATGGCCACAAAAAGAATTTTGCAATCAAAATTCTGTATATAAGTTCTGAAGCATACAACTCTAGGGTCCTTCCCACTGAGTTTGATTCAAATCGGCCCAGTGGTTAATGAACAGTAAGCTTTTAACTAATTTTCATAAAATCCAAGATGGCCGCCGAACAAATTTATCAATCAAAATTCTGTATACAAGTTCTGAAACCTCCTACTCTAGTATCCTTCCAGTCAAATCCGACTGAAATTGCCTAAGAAGTTAATGAGGAGTAGCGTCTTAAACAATTTTCTGCCAATTTTTCGGAAAATTCAAGATGGTCACTGAAATGATTGTCCAATCAAAATTTTAAATACAAGTTCTGAAGCATACCAATCTAGGGTCGTTCCCACTGAGTTTTATCGAAATCGGGCCAGTGGTTAATGAGTATGCTTTTAACAGGTTTCCAGAAATTTTTAGAAAATTCAAGATGGGCGACGAAAAAAACTGACCAATCAAAATTCTGTATACAAGATCTGAAACCTATTAGCCTAGTATTCTTGACACCAAATCTGGTTGAAATTTCCAAAGCAATTAATGAAGATGCATTTTAAACGATTTTCAGCCATTTTTCAGAAAACCCAAGATGGCCGCCAGGAAAATTTACCAATCAAAATTCTGTACACACGTTTTGAAGCATACCAGTCTAGGGTCCTTCCAGCCAAGTTTGCTTGAAATCGGCCAAGCAGTTAATGAGTAGGCATTTATCTTATTCCCCAAATTTTCTGAAATCCAAGATGGGCGCCGGAAAAATTGGTCAATCAAAATTCTGTTCTGAAGCCTACCTCCCTAGGGTCCTTCCTGCAAAATTAGGTTGAAATCAGCTAAGTGGTTAATGAGGAGTAGCGTTTTAAAGCAAAAGTTGATGGACAGACGGACGACGGACAACGGATGGTCGTCATGGCATAAGCTCACTTGGCCATTCCGGCCAGGTGAGCTAATAATAGAATGAATCATAATGAATAATTATGAATTGTAAATTACAAACAAATTCATTATGTTATTGGTTGACTTGAACCAATTAATTGTTAAGATATAGTGGCAATGCCATACCTGCTGATTCTGAAGGAGCCCTGAAGATAAGGTAAGAATATGGCAGCGGCTGTGTTATTGCACCAATTGTCTCCCCTTTCGGACCCTTAAAGTAACGAAAATAATATATATATATATATATATATATACACATTGTAAATATATAATTATACAGCCGCTGGATTTTACCCGCAATGTTCCCTTACATTTTATTTACCACCACCATTTGCAACAAGTGAATCCATATTTGTGATCTTGAGAGCAAGATATCATCATCGGCTATGCTATTCATCTGGTACAACTTAGTACCGTGAAAGATGCGCGAGATAATGTATTCTTGGCTCGGTTACGAGCAATGTTATTTGCTACTACAGGTGGCCTTTGGAACACATGTCATAAAGAACCTACATATTTTGGCAAAACAAATTATTATTAATGACACCTCAATAACATTAAGTCAGGTCTTGGAATCTTGGTGTTCCAAAAGGCAGTCAATACAGATTACAGACAGATTTCTCCAGATTAATGGCATAAGAAAGTTATTCAGCAAACATGTTAGACTGATAGCTTACCTTTGTAGTCCATATGGACTGATCTAGGGGATGAAACAACTTGTAACAGAAGCCATCTTTTTTGGAAGGTCGTTCAATCAACTCACAGCAGTTTAACAGTACAGTGCCAACCCAGTGACTGCTCTGTAACAGACAACACATTTTGCATCAAGCCAAACACTTTGAACTAGTTGGAACAAATGTTACTATTATCACAAGTTAACACGGATCATTCGTATTTTTTTAAATCATAATTTAACAAGAGGCCCAAGGTCCTGTGATGCTCACCTGGACCATTAGCATTTGAAGCATTTGCATTTAAATATACATGATTCGTTACATTAAACAAGATGGGAAAACAAATTTTCACAGGAAAAATCTACCAATCAGAATTCGGAATGGAAATTCTGGCGCCTATGATCATAGGATCATTTTAGCCAAGTTTGGTTGAAATTGCTCAAAGTAGTAAGGAGAAGAAGCAATTTGACAATTTCCGGTAAATTTGTAATAAAATGTAAGATCTTTACCCCAAAAAATGTGATGAATCAAAATTTTGAATGCAAGTTCTAAAGCCTATGATCACAGGATCATATATGATTGGAAAGCGCATTCAATTGCCGAAACATTAATGCATTATTCTTTATATATTTGTAACATTTTCACTGAGTTATTTGCGTATATAAAATGCACCATTCAACTTAAATTCAAAAAATATAAAAACTAATACAGAAATGTATAGAAAATTGGCTTAACTTTCCAATGATGTATGACTTCAAAAATATTATGAACAGTTTTTCATATGCACTGCCTAAAGTGCACTGTATCTGATTCCCATAGTAAAGTAATGCTGTTACCAGCCAGAAGTGGTACACACGATGCATTCCGGGAAGGTATTTTTCCCAAAATACATTAATGTGGGAAAGGTCTATTTGACAATTTCCGGTAAATTTGTTATAAAATCTAAGTTTCACACAAAAAATTGACCAATCAAAATTCTGAATAGACATTCTAGAGCGTATCACCATAGAATCCATCTACCATAGTTCGTTGAAATATGTCAAGCAGCCAAGGAGTAGCAGCATTTTGACCATTTCCAGTAGACCGTTCATAAAATCTAAGATATTCACCAAAACAAGAATTTCGCGGAATCAAGTGTCTCGACTTTCTCCTGTTTGTCACAGTGGCATTGACCAAGTGACCTCCGTGTTATCGTGCTGCTTCCTAACATTATAGGTATCCATGCATTCAAGTTTAGTTCCAATAGGATTAACCAATCCTGAAATGTAAATGATTTGCTGAATGGAAAAACTTAAGGTTTAAAATGCAGAGGTCAAATAGCAATATTAGAATGGGCTTGACCTTTGACCTGGTGACCTCCATGTCACCATCCTGTATCCTCTTGGTATAAGCAACCATGTACCCAAGTTGTGTTCCATTAGGGTTAAGCAATCCTGAGATATAACATGATAAGTTTTGCTACGCCTAAAAACTTAACATAGAAAAATAACAACATTTTGTAGAGGTCAGAATGATCTTGGCCTTCGATGTTGTGACTTCAGTGTCAGCATGCTGCTTCCTAACATTATAGTTAACAATGTTTCTAAGTTTAGTTCCAATAACTAATCCTGAAAAATAAGCCAAGAAGTGTTGCTAAACGCAAAAACTTAACATTGAAAAAAGTTTTGCATCAATGTCACAGTGACCTTGCCCTTTGACCTTCTGACCTCACAATCATCATGCTGCTTCCTAACAGTATAGGCAACCACATGGCCATGGTTAGATGCAATAGGCTTAACCAATCATTAACTATAAGCTGAGAAGTTTTGCTAAACGGAAAAGCGTAATGTTGAAATAACATAGTTCTGTAATTAGGTCACTGACCATGACCTTTGACCATGTGACCCCAACATCATCATGCTGCTTCCTAACATCATAGGTAACCAAGTATCCAAGTTTAGTTGCAATAGGCTTAAATATAAACTGGAAAGTTTTGCTAAACGCAAAACCCTAATGCTGAAAAAGCAGAGATCTGTATCAAGGTCACGGTAACCTTGACCTTTGACCTTGTGACACCAACATCATCATACTGCTTCCTAACATTATAGGTAACCAGTCACAGTGAGCCTGACATTTGACCTTGTGACCCCAACATCATCATGCTACTTCCTAAGATTATAGGTAATCAAAATTCTGAATGCAAGTTCTAGAGCCTATGATCATAGGATCCTTTTGACCAAATTTGATTGAAAGCAGTTAAGTTGACAAGAAGCTATTTGACAATTTCTGGTAAATGTTATAAAATCTAATATTTTCACCCCAAAACTTGATGAATCACAATTTCGAATGGAATTTCTGGAGCCTACTACCATAGAATCCATCCAACCAAATTTGGTTGAAATATATCAAGCAGCTTTGGAGGAGTAGCATTTTGACCATTTTTGATAAATTTTTCAAAAAATTTAAGATTTTCTACCAAAAAATTGACGAATCAAAATTCTGTATTGAAGTTCTAGAGCCCATCACAATTAACAAGATACTTTTAGCCAAATTTTGTTGAAATCGCTCAGAATAGTAAGGAGAAGCAATTTGACAATTTCCGGGTACATTTTTCATAAAATCTAAGATTTTCAACCCCAAAAATTGACGAATCAAAATTCTGAATAGAACCTCTGGAGCCTACCACCATAGGGTCCTTTCAGCTGAATTTGGTTGAAATTGCTCAGAATGGTAAGAAGAAGCAATTTGACAATTTCCTGTACATTTTTCATAAAATCTAAGATTTTCACCCAAAAAATTGACGAATCAAAATTCTGAATAGAACTTCTGGCGCCTACCACCATAGGGTCCTATCAGCCAAATTTGGTTGAAAAGCACTCCAGTATGAATACAGTAATCACTATAGGTCAAACAAGAGTAATCTAAGTTCTAAGGAACAAAAAGCATTGGTAGAGCTACAAAACGACGACTTCATAGTGATAAAAAAAGCAGACAAAGGTCAAACAACAGTAGTCCAAAACAAAACTGACTACATACCATAGCGGAGGCAAACCATCAACTAGCGGACACTAGGTTTTATCAAAAGGTCAATGAGGATCTAACCTCAAAACACATTAAGTTAGTGGAAAAAAGACTGGACCAACTAGTCAGAGACAAGGAAATAGATGTCCAGCTTGCAAACAGACTGCTACAAAAACTGCCAATCACTGCCAGGTTCTATCTACTACCAAAAGTGTACAAAAATAAACTTAACAGTTTCATCCAAGGCAGACCTATCATCAGCGGTATAGGATGCCCCACAGAACTCACCAGTTTCTTGGATGAACATATCAAGGTCCACGTCACGAAAATTAAATCATATGTAAAAGACACAACAGATTTCATCAATCAGGCAGAGTCATTCGGCCCAACAAGGGTCGGCACTCTCCTAGTCAGCATGGATGTCACATCCCTGTACACCAACATACCAAACAATGAGGGACTCAGAGCAGTAGCAAAATTCTGCAAACACCACAGAATATCCGGTGATCTGTCTATCGGAGAGCTACTAAACCTTCTAAAACTCATCCTTGAATGCAACAATTTTGAATTCAATGGCGACCACTACCTACAAACCGGGGAACCGCCATGGGTGGCAAATCTGCCTGTACATTTCCTTGTATGTTCATGGCCGACCTAGAAGAAAAACTATCGTCAGCGCCACATCAGCTATCCCTACGTCAGATACATAGATGACATCTTCATGATCTGGGAGCTTGGCAAAACAGCTCTAGACGAATTTGTGACATGTATGAACGGGGAACACCATAGTACCAAATTCACCATGGAATCCTCAGAAACACAGGTGTCTTTCCTTGATACCCTAGTGATACAAACGACGCATCCCCATATGGACAGTTCCTGAGACTGAGACGCATATGCACCCGCATAGAGGACTATGACAAGAATAGTTCGCTACTACAAGGTTAATTTGAAGCACAAGGATACCCGTCACATATCCTGATAGAATCTAGAGCAAAGGCAAGATTACAGGACAGACAGCAACTACTCCACCCACCCCCAACAAACGCCAAGAATCCACAACAGAGACCAATCTTCGTCCGCGATTTCACCAGAACAGGTATATTTTTTTAAGAAAACAATTAAGAAATACTGGCCAATCCTGGAAGCTAGCAACAAATGTAGGATAGCTTTCCCAGAACCGCCTCTCTTTGGTTATAGAAAGAACAAGGCAATCAATAAATTTATGTATGCTCCCCAAAGGCATACTCTGCAGAGAAACTGAATGGATAATCCCAAAGGCATATGCTTCAGGGAAAGGTTTGGAACTGTGGCTCAGACACAGAGAAACGAACTTGAAATTGTCAAAAATATCACCATATTAGGCCATCCTTAAAATATTGTTGGTTTGGGGTAATGATGTTAAATCCACAATTTGGGGAGTAGGAATGATTCGGTGGGCCATCATTTTTTTGGTCTGACAGGATTTGCCCTAATGAACAATTTGTTAAGGATAGCTTAATAAAAGCAAAATCTAAGTTTCTCTAAATAAACACACTTAGACTTTGCTTAGCACGATATGAAAAATACATATAAAAACTATGTTCAAAATGAACAGAGATATTTTCTGTAATAATCAATACCAAGTTTGGTGACCATATGTGAAAAAGTCTTGAAACTATGGCCCGGAGAAACATTTTCTGTGATATTCAGTCCACCATGAAAAGTAGGTCAGCATGACCGACTTTGCATACTGTGCACACCTTCTCCCTAAGTTGCATCCACATACCAGGTTTGGTGACCATATGTGAAAGTCTTGAAACTATGGCCCGGACAAACATTTTCTATGATATTCAGTCAACCATGAAAGGTAGGTCAGCATGACCTACTTTTCATACTGCGCACACCTTCTCCCTAAGATGCATCCACATACCAAGTTTGGTGACCATATGTGAAAGTCTTGAAACTATGGCCTGGACAAACATTTTCTATGATATTCAGTCGACCATGAAAGGTAGGTCAGCATGACCTACTTTTCATACTGTGCACACCTTCTCCCTAAGATGCATCCACATACCAAGTTTGGTGACCATATGTGCAAAAGTCTTGAAACTATGGCACGGACAAACATTTTCTGTGATATTCAGACGACCATGAAAAGTAGGTCAGCATGACCTACATTTGACCTGCTTTTCATACTCCGCACACCTTCTCGCTAAGATGCATTCACATACCAAGTTTGGTGACCATATGTGCAAAGGTCTTGAAACTATGCCCCGAACAAGCTTATATATGGTGAACGGATGGACGGACAAAGCGGCAACTATATGCTCCCGCAAATTTTTTTCCGGGGAGCATAATAAATCAATCAAAGATATTGATTGTCAGGGCAAAACTACCATCAGAAAATGCCCACATCCAACACAGGAACCCCCTCAAAGCATGTAAGACAAAAAACTGCAATAGCTGCCAGAAAATGCTTAAAAACAGATTCTTCAGCAGTTCTCAAACCCGCCTCACATATAGGGCCAAAATCATAGGCAATTGTCAGACGAGAAACATTGTCTATCTCCTCACATGCAACATATGTAAGAAACAATATGTGGGAGAATCTCTACGAACCTTCAGGATCCGAACACAAGAGCATTTGAGGTCAATATCAAATCTCCACAGAAGCGAGAGATATGACACCTGAGTAGGCAGGCATTTCAACAGACCTGGACATTCCAGAAATGACATGAAGTTCAGAATAATCCAGGTCCTATCATCAGACCCTTATGATGAAAACTCTACCCCATGGAGGAGACAAAAAGAATGTCACTGGATACATCAGCTCCACACATTGGAGCCAATAGGCATAAACCTAGAGGGTTAACGAGCACCGTTCACTTGGACCAACACGCCCACCATGGAAGGACAGGTCCAAGACATTGTTATTATCCTGACTACAAATGAAACCTCTACTTATTATTGCTTTGTTACACGACATTGGATAATTGAACCTCATCAGGTAGACACTCAAAATCGAGTATCTCAATTTCAAAGCATCCATACTCGCATATTGTTTCAAAATATTTAACAAAATTTGACTTACATTGTCAAAATCTTTCATATTTGATGTATGTTTGAAAGTGTTACCTTATTTTTCAGTTGAAATAATTATTAACAAGTGCGACATATTATAGTTGCGACCTAGTCAGCATTGCCAGAAAACTGAAAAATCTTACAGACCATTAACAGACTGACTTATACAAGTTCTGACTCACAACTAAAATTTGGGGACAGAGGACCCCTACTGAACAACGTGGTCACTTTAAATGGACAAATGGAATGTGTTCCATAATGCCATGTGACAAGCTGATCACTAACCTTTTGTTTCTGGCTTTTGTACAGTACCAGTAATCCAGGTTTGAGAACACACCAGACTTTAGTCCATCCCTTTAAAGTGCCTCGTACCTTCAGCCAGTCAGCCATTATTATTATTGTCGGGTCTTTAAGTGTAGTGAGTAACTCTTTAGCCGCCTTCTTTTTCTGACTTCGATAATTCTTTTTCTGCACCTATAAGTAAAATGACATAATTTAGATGATATAATCAACTACTGTTCCACAAGATAGTGGTTGCATACTACAAGTTTATGTGTGGTGGGCGGACAGTTGATATTGAAGGTGATTTCATCAGAGGTGTTGATCTGGCTCACCACATGGGGGGCATGTTGAGATTGGGACAGCTAATGTGACAGGCATGAAATTACCCGCTTTTGTCTACAAGTTGAACCGTTTCACGGTGAACATTAGCAAAGGAAAATTAATTGAATTTATTGAATGGTCAAGATAACTTTTTTTTAAAATTGACAACTGGAATGACTGGCTCAGGTTTCAAGCCTGTCATTCCAGTGGTAAATTTCCAAAAATTTTGTCTCATGGCCTGTAAATGGGCATTATGAACAAGTGTAGCAGCTGATTTTGGGTGGCTTGACCATTAAAGTGTTAATGCAGATATCTGTGTGTTGTTGAATGCGAGGTATGGATTTCTGTGGTTTTGCATTGTATGCCCGCAGCATGTGTGCAACAGATCTTGGCACAAGTAATGGTGTTGAAAGACTGCAATACTGGCAAAAATACCAGTACTCATTTTCATTAACTAAGTATGATACAAAACATGCTAAATATGCAGAAAACAAATTGTTTGAAAGTTGATGATAAGACCAGATATCAAAAACTTGTGATCATCTGTATATAAGCACCTGGATCACGATCAGATTAAATTCTAGATCTGTGGATATCTGGTCCGATTTAGCTCATAGTTTAACAGAAGAAAACGGGTGACTATACATTAGGTTTCTATAACATTGGGCATACTTATTATAATGTGACAAAAACGGGAGGGCGAAGGCCAGCAATCTCAAATTGCTCTTGTTTTATTTGGTTTGGGGATATTTCACTGTATAATGCACATCAGACACACACACACACGCATGTTCAAACATTGGCCCACTATTGAGTAGTACCTTGAGTGACTCTCTCTTGGCCAGCTTGGTCTGTGCATTGCTTGGAGTATTAAGTGATTTCTCGGGCAGAGGTGCAGCAGGGCTGAATAACTTTCCTTCAGACTGCAAAGAAATTTACAAATAAATGTCTGCAATATGTCAGTCACTTAGCCCTGTAATGGTCAAGATCTCTTAATGAAATTTTAATTTTTGTTTTCTAATCGAATGTCCATTTCCAGGCCAAGAAGAGGGTCTTTGAAACTTTATTATGGGATTTTCAAAGTCCTTTCTTGGCCTGCAAATGGACATTCTTCAGGATCACGTGCAGAAAAGCTCGGCCACTTTTAGCCAACTTGACCATTACGTATTAATGTTTTGAACCTCAAAGACCAGATGAGAAAAACTACATAGTGTAAGAATTATTCCGTTGAATATTTTACAACATATTTAACTGCGAGATGTTGGCTAAAATAAGTTCTTGTAAAATTAGTTCAAAATAGTCAACCTTGTTCCTGTATGTTTGTCTTGAAACCTGAGATTGTTGTACTTAAGGGATGAAATGGTTATCCTGGGGAATATTACATCTATTCCAAAAAATGTTACTTTATTGATAACCTTAAATATTGAGCAATTACCTGAACGTTTGATTTATAATTATTGCTTGCAATGACAAAACAATGATTCCTATGAAAGGATAACACTGATAAGAAAACTTGTTGTAGCATCAGACCAAGCATTATTAGTAATAATATATAGATATGATAGCAGAGATAATTAGTTTAAATTAAGACAAGAATTTCATCTCTCACCTGTCATCCTCATGGTCGATAAAGATCAGTGCTCAGATCAAATTCATTTGTTAATATAAATACATGTTTTTAGTTTGGTTACAATGTTGTATGGTGATCATTTTATAATAAATATGTCAAACAAGATACTCATGTTTATTTTTGTACCAAGTTCAGCAAGGTCTCTACATTTGATTCTTACTACTAAATTAAAATGGCAATTTGAGGCATGAATCAGAAAATAATTCTTGCACGGTGAAGTTTTATCAAGGTCAACATGATCTTGCCATTTGACCCTGGCAATAAAATCAGTGGATAACTCGTTAATCTCCACCAGGGCAACCATGAGTTCAAATTTAATTTGCTAAGAATTGACAAATCCTGAAAGAAAGGATGAAATGGAGAGCTAAGCGCAAGACGTTAATATTGAAAGAACAGAGAATGTGTTCCAGTGACCTTGACTTGTGACCTCAATGTCATCCCGTTGATTCGTAGAAACATAAGCAATCATATATCGAGGCTTAGTTTCAATACATGTAGTCTTAACAAATTCTGAAAAAAAAGCAGATAACTTAATTTAACGTTCAAAAAACAGTTTTATCCCAAGGTCACAGTGACCTAGCCACTGTTTCCTCAATGCCAGCTATCACACCCATGTTAGGATTGATCGATCCCTGAACACACTGACAATCAAGTTCCAGAATACTATACAGGTAAGGTTTTGAATATTTTGAAACTAATTTGAATGGGCACTGTTTCTGCCATAGTGCCAAGTCAAATTAGTTTCAAAATATTCAACAGCATGTTTATTAAATAGCAAAAACATACAATTCGTACAATGTGTCAGACGTTTAAGACAGGCTATATTGAGTCATTCATGATGTCAGGATTATGACATCATCTTACACGTCACTTAGTTGATTATGATGTCAACTGACGTCATATGATCGATGGATAAACTTGGAAAGGTCCATAGGGTTAACAAATCCTGAAAGTTAATTAATGTATTTATTTTACTACTTTCAGGTAGAGTTTGTTACCAATCGGCGTGATTAATCCCGCTTACACTCATACAGTGCATCTGATGAATCCAGAATTTCTCACGTTCCTTATGGAAAGAAGTGGCTTCCGTTGAATTAGGATCGTGATGGAGCACTCAATGAATCTGTGGTCGACTGAAGTATAATTGTGGTCGGGAAAATTAAAATGTTCTGCGACTGGTGTGTCTTATGTTTTATATCACGTATATGTTCTTTAATACGAATTTGAAACTTTGTTTCACCAATGTATTGTTTTGAACAAATGTTACATGTGATTAAATAGACCACATTTGTTGTGTGACAAACTGTTTTTGTTTTGATGTGATAATTAAGCCCTGTGTGAGAGCAGTGGAATGTGCGTGTTTGGTAAATTTTTTGCAGAAAATACAGTTTTGTTTGCAGCAGGGAATAACTGGGTTTGTTATGCTTCTGCCATGGATGCCATATGTTTTGGCGTCTGAAAATTGTGCTGATACAAGTGTGTCTTTGAAGGAGGGATTCCTTCTGTGGCCGAATAATGGAGATTGTGTGAATGTGGAGCGGCATTTAGGACTGCTTTGTAATTGATCCCAATGTCCTAGGATAATTTTTTTGGCTAGTTTGATGTGTGCATGGAAGTCCATAGTGGATGGTGGGTGTGGTGGTTTTGGTGCGAGGAGTGATTCGCATGTTTTGTTAAGTGTACCGGACAGACTATTTTCCAGATCTTTTTCAGGGTAGCCGCGTATGACATAATGGTGTATCATGTCGTGTGCATGTTTTAGGAAATCTTTGTTTCTGCTGCAAATCCGTTTGATTCTCAATAGTTGTCCATATGGGTTGTTTTTTGGGGGGGGGGGGGAATCTGGATGTGCTGAAGAAAAGTGTAGATAACCATGGGTGTCGGTTGGTTTGGTGTATAGATCAAACTCTATATGTCTATTTGGTAATAGGTAGAGAGGGGTGTCTAAGAAAGTGATTGATTTTTGGGATTTTTCAGCTGTAAATTTGATGAAGTGATGTGAATCATTCAGTATAAACTGTCTAGCACAATGGATTTTTTCTACCAAAACCGGGTACATACCCATAAGATAGAGGCAATGATTTTCCGTGATCACGGTAAACGGACGGAATTTGCGGAATGGACATAGTGAAACGGAATCTGGTATCTTTGTGACAATTAAATGTTTTCCCCCAAAACTAGATATAATCGCATTAAATAATTGACCATCTCAGTGAAAATATTAATTTTATTTAAATTTCTCGCTTATTATCATTAAAATTGGCGTTATTTGATGTCTATCGCAAAGTAGTAGAGTTCGCTTATGTCAAAATATTCCCAAATCACGACAAACGTATTACATCCGTTTACTCCAATGCGCAAGACTTTGTTTCGTGTCTTTCCGGTACACGGAGATGTCTTTCCGGTACACAGAGATGATATGCAACTTTCCTGTACATAATTCCAAAATTGTACGCGAAATTAAAACCCATAGAAGCCCTTTCTGGACGTTTAGAGTTAAATTACGATGACGCATAACCAAGAAACTTGATAAAACATTCATATATAACGCTAGAGAACATCAACATTCAATATTTTGTCATTTTCACGCCTTTTTAAAACTATTGAAGCGGCAAATCTAAAGTATAAAATGGCGGACCATTGCTCAATCTGACACATTCCCGGTACACAAACGTGTTCCGGGAGTAATCTGACAAGCTGGATAGACTGCTACGCAGACTTAATTCTAATTGACTTTTTAGCATTTCGAGCATGTGCCCCATCACGCGCGATTAGCAGTCACTAGTTCCCGGTATATGTATTATAAAGCAAGTGTAGAAACAATTGCCATATTGCACCTGTTAAACCCTATGCATTACGTCACAAATATTTAACGTCATGCGCACCCCCCCCCCCCTCCATGCCTCATGCTAGAATCAGTTATTGAATCTTACTACCAGCTACTATATATTTCTTTAACATTGTAATAGGGATTATACATATAATAAATATGGCAGAGAGTGTGCCGGCCCAGAAAGTGAAAAGAATAGCAGCTGTTTGTGTGGTGAATGCTAAGTCTCGTGTGCGACAATTTCCTGAAGACTTATATGAGGATGGGAATGTACTGTTTTGCAAGTTTTGTCAACATTCACTTGACTTTGAAAGATTAGACACCATAAAGGATCATATACTCCTAAGTAAAAAACACTTGCATAACAAACTATTAGCAACTGGGCCTGTAGCAAATGCTAGTTTGAGTGGTCAGCCGAAACAAGTCACATTGTTCAGTGCATTTAAGTCGAAGGATTTATGCAAAGAATTCATTCTGGACTTTGTTAAGATGTGTACTATGACTGATATTCCATTGGAAAAAGCAAATAAGATGAAACCATTCATTGTTAAGCATTGTAAGCAAGGTGGTGCCCTGCCACAGCCACAAACACTTCGCCAGCTTGATGTACCATGTCTATTCGAAGGACATTTTTCTGCACTGAAAACGCTTCTGGTTGGCAAGAAGGTGTGCATTGTCATGGATGAAACGACAGAAATTAGTGACAAAAGTGTACTGAACATTGTTGTTGGTGTTCAAGGGTCATATTTTCTGATAGATGTCAAATTTTTGGATGCATGTAATCATGCAACTGTCAGTGAGGCCCTTATCCAAGCTGTTACTGGAGCAGGCATCCAGCTTGCAGATGTACATGCTATCGTTTCAGACTCGGCTGCATATTGCAAGAAGGCATACAAAGAGGTTCTATATCCTGTGTTCCCAAACTCATGTCATGTTCTCTGTCTAGCCCACATAGTAAACCTTGCAGGGGAAACTATCCAACATTGGGGTGATTTTGTGCACGTCTCTACACTTGTAACCATGGTGACATCTGCATTGTACAAGAAACCTGGCAGGAAGGCCCGATACATATAATACATTTCCGAATATTTGCCCAAAGAAAGTGTGAAATTACCGCCACTGCCATCACAAACACGCTGGAACTCGTAGTTCGAAGCAGTCAGGTACCATGCCACCCATGTTCACTTGTATGAGGGTTTCTTCAAAGGCGAAAAAAACCAGTCTCAGGCAATTGACAGACTTTTGGAACTGTGTACACATAAGACCATCTATCCACAAATGGTGTTACAATTTCACTTTATATCTGAAAGCTGTATGCGTTTGATCACTACACTGACTTTCCTTGAAGGTACAAGCCAACCTCTCACACTACAGGCTTATGACAGATTAGAGGACTTACGCCAGTTTCTGTCTGTGGGCACAACTAAGACTTCCTTTGGTGAAGAAACTGATCGACTGCTTGGAAAGCTCAAAACTGATGAAAAGTCAAAGGTGACGAAATCATTTCACAGTGCCTTCAACAATGCACTTAAAAAGCTACAGTTACACATTGATGCTCATCCAGCATATCTCCTGTACAAAGCAGTGAGGATTTTTTATCCACCACTTATTGGCAAACTTTCAGTAAACATTGAAGACTATCAAGCTATTCCTGGAATGGCATCACCATCCAATGATGTGCTGCAAGAATTCCAGATTTATACTGTCTATGATCATAGTGAAATACCAGAACCATTTCACATTGTTCCCTTTTGGAAATCAATAGCAGAGAGATTTCCACGGCTCGCGGCCATTGCTCTTAATGCCATGTGGATGCCCGTTGCTAGTGTGGATGTTGAGCGCTCCTTCTCACAATATAAACATATTCTCAATGACAGGCGTGAAAGCCTTACAGAGACTAACACTAAACAACTCATTATGTTGTACTATAATGGAGATTTGGAAGGGAGATTCTAACTGTCTAACAGTCTAACTAATTCACCACACTAGCAAATGGCTTCCAGATGACATGAATTGTGTAGCAGCAGCAGCCATCTATGTCATCGATTTCCAAAAAAGGGAGTGTTTGAAGCTTTCTATTAATCCTTGTCGGCACACATGTCAAAGGGAGATAATTCCTATTTGTTTGAAATAGCAAGTGAAATTGTGTGACTGAATTACCTCCCTTGAGCATATGTCATGATCAGTAAACTGAGTAGAGTTAAGTTCTGAAGTTGTTTATTAAGTTTACTTACCTGCTTGAATTTCTTTCATAGAAATGTTGTTCTTGTCTTTTAGTTCACACTTGTTGGTATTCTGAACTATGTTGATGTTATGCTTGCATTGTTGTCAAACAATTTTCAGTTGTCAAAGAAAAACAAAAACTGTTCTACATGTATTTTTACATGTGTATGTTTTATTAAAATAAAATAATGTTGTACATACAGCAATTATGTTATCATGGTCACAATTTGCACTAGTGACAATTGACTGTGTTCTCCAGAGTCCAGAATTGTGATGTTTCATTGGTAATTTAATGGGCTTGAATCTTAAGGGTGATAAGTTCTGGATTTAAATTCTATCTAATATTGCTTGTTACCTCACTGAAATATCATATTTATTGAATTACCAATGCCTCATTATACTTTTGGCCTCTGGAGAAGCATACCTACAAGGGTTGGTGGTAACCATGGGGAGATAGCAACACATTATGATGCATTTGAAGCTGAAAAATTAGGAAACCGGTGACGAAACAGAATTTAATATATCCTGAAACGGAAAACATGTTATTTTGAAACGGAAAATCATTGGCTCTACCATAAGATCAGGTACACAGTGTAGCCCAAAGAGTATAAAAGGAGCATGCAAACAGTGCACTGACATCCAGACTCAACGGACACTAAACCCCCACAGACCCCCCTTGTGGGTTGGTCTGTTGTTTTATTAACCACTATAAAAACATACTTACCGTTCAATCACTACTTGCTAAATCAATTATCTGCATCTAGCTATCAGAATAAAATTTGTATGCCTGCATACACACCTCCCCATGCCTATTCCTATTAATATGGACCCTTAACCAGGCTAATAGTAAGTCCATCTCGAGCATAATGACAGATATAGACTGGCACCAGTCTATAATCCCTCATAGTGACGCTTGTTACTAAGCGCGTTCGCGCATGCGCACTGGAGCCCAAATAGGAAACAGATTCACTTTTCTAAATTTAAGTGCTAAATATTAAAGTCCAATTCTCAAATCTTACCATGCGGGGTGGTTGAGGCCGGGTCGTAGTGATTGAATGGTAAGTATGTTTTCATAGTGGTTAATAAAACAACAGACCAACCCTCAAGGGGGTCTGTGGGGGGGTTGTTATTACACCACAAAAACATCCATTACCGTTCAATCACTACTTGCTAAACCCGTAGATTTGGTCAGTGCCCCATTTAAACATTAGGTGGGAGGAGATTTGAGAATCAACAAACAAGGATAAAAATTAAACCAATCTTATCCAAATGTTAATAACATAACATAATAGTGCATTTAGCTCAATCACACCGTGATTAGCAAATAAGAACAACTTGAACTTAAAGAAATAAATAAAATCAACAGAAGACTCTCACCATTTCTCACAGACGCAGAGTCCTAACGAAAATGGTGGGAAGAGCTTGGTAAATAGTCTTCGGCTTTTTTAGTTAAAAGTGGAAATGTTACGAAAGAAGGAAGCTGCTGCACTCTAGTCTTTGAGATAAAAGGATGTAAAGGTGTATTCAGATTTCCATCCTGCCACCTGCATGACCTCATCTAAAGACGAACCCTCAAAAAGAGCGAAAGAAGTAGCCATACCTCTAACGTCATCGGCTTTAATAAGGGAGAGATTAATTTAATCAGGTGAGGCTATCTCATAACAAAGCTTAATTATTGTCTCACAAATCCATCTGACAATCGAAGAATTTGATACCGGCTTAGATAACTCTTCCGCGTAGGAAAAACATAAATGAGATGGATCGACTCTTATAAAATCTGAGCGCTGATTGAAGGTTCCTAATGCCCTAACAGGACACCAAAATTTTTCGGATGGCGAAAGACGAAAAAGATTTTAAAATGATCGGACTAGCAGGATAGCGGTTAGTTTGAGTTTTAGATAAAAAATTCCTTCTGGGATATAAAACCAAGTCGTCTCCTGAAACTATAAATCTCTCCTTTTCAGCAGAAAGAGCATGAATCTCTTGAACGCCTTCTAGCAGAGGCTGTAGCAACAAGAAAAACAGCTTTGACAGTTAAAAACAAAACAAAACTTAACACTGGTAGAAGAAATAGGTTCAAAATGGCGACCTGCCAAAACTTGAAGAACCAAAGCCAAACTCCAGGAAGGTAAATGCTTAGCAATCGGAGGACGAATATTACTTAGACCTCTAATAAATCTATTAAGAGTCTTAGTATCCTTGACATCGGCATACAGAAGACAAGGAAGGGATGACGCCAGAGAAAATCTATACTCCCTGACCGTAATAACTGACAAATGAAAATAATCAAACAGATAAGATAAAAAATCTAATACTTTGGGTATAGAAACAGAATCGGTCACGAAACCTTGGTCTGAACATCATTCACCAAAAATTTTAAGTCGACCCTTGTAAACTCGATGGGTCGAATCTCTTCTGGCAGTCAATAATTTCCTGAGATCAGAAGAAACCTTATTCTCGAGGACCTCAGACTCGAGATTCTCCAGACACACAGACTAAAATTTATTGGATTTGGATGCACACAAAGACCTCTTACTTGAGATAGAAGATCCTGGGATACTGGAAGAAGAAGAGGGAAATCTACCAGAAAATCTAGAAGGTCTAAAAACCAAATCCTCTTTGGCCAAAAGGGATCTATCAGAAGAATTTCGCAAACCTGATCCTTGACCCTCTTCAAGACTAACTGAATCAAAATCGTTAGAGAGACGGCATAGGGGAACATTCCTGTCCACTACTGAGACAGAGCATCCACCACCAGGGCTTGACTGTCCGGAAAAGGTGACATGTAAGAGACGATCTGAGCATTCAGAGGCCGCGAACAGATCTACTAGAGGACGATCCATAAGACTAAACCTCATTCCTCCTTCTAAAAATGAAAGAAAACCCCATGGCAATGACTGAACGAATCGAGATTTAGAAGCCTAACAGACAATCCAACCAATGAACAGAAGCCTGGATCTACTTTCCAATGAATAGCCTCTTCTATAGACTCCTTGACAATCATAGAAAACAACAACCCCTCTAAAGCTAATAGCTTCTAATAAGAAGGAACAGAAGACCATTTTGGAAGAGACTACAGAGAAGGATTCTAGATCCAAGAATATCTAGCCCTTTTGATAATGGCCGCCCTTAAAAGAAGTGTCAAACTTACTATATGCTAAAGAGGACTGCTCATAGAAAACACATAGATTACATATGCCATGATGTTCCAGTCAAAAATCCTGGGCTATATCATAATGCTTAGTCCTCACTAAAGAGGTAACTCACGTTTATTATGGATATTTTAATAATACCTCTTACTCTGAATGGAGAGAAAAAAGGGTCATATCAGTATAGCCTAACTTATTAATAATGCTAAAGACTCTGCAAAAATTATAGATAATTTTATTTAGAGATCTAACCAGATATTGTGGCAAACCAAAAACCCATAGTAAGTCTATGGGAGTGCTTAGAGTCAAGATATAGCCAAATCATGTGCCTGAGATCTACATGAACTACGGGAAACTTACTAGTGATGACCGTCATCACAATTCTATGAATAGAATACATGACACGGTCCTGATAAGAGAACCATGGCAAACATTAGACTATCTAATTTAAAAATCGTATAATAATGGATGAGATTTAATAAAAAATTGTATTGAATACATCAACGGTTGCCTAGCCGCTTGGGCTTGCTGATAAATTAGATATCCTAAACAATTCGATATTTATGCCAAGAGGCATAAACTATAAAAGATTTTAATAAATTTATTGATTCTTATATTTATAGTCTTAGCATCAATAATTTCATCTTTGTAATAACAAATGACATTGTGTTAGAAATCCCAATAAAAGGAAAGATTGAACACTGATACTAGATATTAACTGATTGAATACTGAATTTTGCAGACGACATATTACAACTGTAATATCTCTGGACTTGCAAAGATTTTGAAAACATTTTGACCGAAAATAGTTGGTGGATGCTTAAATCCAAAGATTCTCGGCCACTCTTCCCCCCTCCAGCGCAACCCCCACCCCACTCCAACCGGCGCGCCGCCAGCCCCCCCCCCCCCCCCACAACAATCTCAACGACCAAAACCCCAAGACCCACCGAATAGTCCGGGAATAATCTGACCGAAAATTGCCGGTGGCATCACCAACAACGCTCAGCCAAACTGTCCCCCAAAATACCCAGCAATTCCCTAGCCCTGCCCCCCGAAACCACCGACCGAAGGCCCGCAGCAACCCAGTCAAAATAGAGCAAAAATTACGCTATAAAAGGGAAAACAAACAAAAATCTGGAAAAAATGAAAACAAAACGAACTCACCGAAACTATGTCAACGCAGAAGAAGAATTCGACTCATATTCCTCCTTCCTGCCCTTTATCCGATTGATTATCTTTTCTAAGCGAATAATGTACTTGTAGACATTAATCCTGTACTCATAATGATCCTATGAAACCTTTACTGAATCTAATTCTTTTCAGCGACTGACAAAATTATACTACGATTTACGTAAGAATCAGGGTTATCCCATCCACAAATAAACTCCCTTTGGTTAAATAAATATGTCACCCTGCCGACATAAGAGGTAAAAGGAGCGAGAAAAAAGGCTGAATAGGCCGAAGACAACTGGCCATCTAAAGTTGGATGAAAGCAAAAATCGTATCTCGAAATAATGTGTAGAATACAAACTGACTTATCGGCTGCTGAAATGCGCATATAAAATAATCTGCAGCAAAATCCCATACAGTGACCAGTCAGAAGAGTCTTTAATTATGTTGAAAATTGTCACTGATAAACGAATAAATGTCTGAATAGACTACAATTCCAAGAGAGACTATAAGACTGGCAATGACTCGGTATGAATATTTTCAACCATTAAACATTCCCAATATTAAACAAATACGGAAATAAGACTAATTCTTAGGCAAGAAGATGACTAGATTCTAGGAAAGCGGATGTGGAAAAAAGGAAACGGAAATGCATAAACCGGAAGTATACTACCGGAAACTGATCAAAATCTTACAACCCGGATGTACAGAATTACCGGAAGAGGAAGCTGAAAAAACGGAAATGGATGAACAATGCAATGCCTGGTAAAACCAGAAATGACCCTATCCCCGGCTGTACGAAATCCGGATGTGGAAAAAAGGAAACAGAAATGCATAAAACCGGAAGTAGACTACCGGAAACTGATCAAAATCCTACAACCCGGACGTACAGAATTACCGGAAGAGGAAGCTGAAAAGCCGGAAATGGATGAACAATGCAATGCCGGGTAAAACCAGAAATGACCCTATCCCTGGCTGTACGAAATCCGGATGTGGAAAAAAGGAAACGGAAATGCATAAAACCGGAAGTAGACTACCGGAAACTGATCAAGATCCTACAACCCGGATGTACAGAATAACCGGAAGAGGAAGCTGAAAAACCGGAACCGGAAATTGATGAACAATGCAATGCCGGGTCCAACAGACCCAGATATGCATTCTTCCGGAAGCGCTCATGAAACCGGAAACGGAACTAGGAACCGGATCTTGAAGACCCGGATGTCCTACCAAAAAGGAAGTCATACCGGAAACGGGCGGAACGGAAGTAATAACCGGATCTTGAAGACCTGGATTTCCTACAAAACCGGAAGTCCTACCGGAAACGGATGCAACCGAAGAAAGAACCAGATCCTGACGACCCGGATGTCTTGCTAAACCCGAAATTAAAACGGTATCTGATGGAGAGGAAGATGCGAAAAAAAGGAAATAAACCCGAATCCAGAGGACCCGAGTCCACCACAACGGAACCGGAAGAACTAGCAAGACTAGGATTCTTGGCAATGGGCGATCTACAAAATACCTTGACGACCGGTATAAATGAAAAATTGGCATTAGCATAAGGTCTAGCCTTATGGACGTCAGCTTCAGCCTCCGCCACCACTGCTTGTGGGTTATGCCCTTCACCCTCAAGTCTTAAGTGGGTTTGACCCGGTGCACTACACGAGCCCACCTTCGAGAGCTTGGTCGCTCTAGACTTTGCTAAAGAAACTTATTAACCTGCATCGAGGTTAGAGGGAACGGTTTCCCCCATTAGCAGGTTTCTTTCTTGATGACCGGAAAATTGAAAATTGGCATTAGCATAAGGTCTAGCCTTATGGATGTCAGCTTCAGCCTCCGCCACCACTGCTTGTGGGTTATGCCCGTCGCCCTCAAGTCTTAAGTGGGTTTGACCCGGTGCACTACACGAGCCCACCTTCGAGAGCTTGGTCGCTCTAGACTTTTGCTAAGGAAACGTATTAACCTGCATAGATTAGAGGGATCGGTTTCCCCCATTTGCGGGAACGCCCGCTAGTCCTCGGACTATCGTCAAAACTGGAAGAAACATCCTGTTTCTTAGTTTCCTTAAATCAGCAGATATCTATTTGTCCAGAGATTTAATCAAGACCGACGCGAATGACTCAAATCTCGCAATAGAACTAGTACGGCATCTGAATTCGGCGAAGAGATTCCCCCTCTGTAACGACCGGTATAAGGGTACACAAAAGGACATTTCACACAGACTATCTGACGATTTACCTGACTCCTAAAACGAAAAAGCGTAACAATGAAATCGTAAAAAGGAGACTAGAAAAATGAAACGCACTTCTAAAAAAGGCAAAAAAGTTCAAATTAGAAATCAAAATCCCTACCGACAAGAAAACAAACTCGCATAGGAATAAATGAAAATCTTTGTCGAACGCTAGATAATGATGATGATGATATAGGCATAGTAATTAGGTTACCACGAAACGAGAATTCGATCTTTCACGAAAACCGGTAACAATATTAACATAGTTATAAAATACAATAAACTAATAAACTTCCTAAACAAAACTTAGGGAGGATTGAATTCATATTAGGCATATTCCTTGGCAATATAAAAGACAATAGTGTAGCTGACACAGCGCAAAGCATAAAAAAACCCGTAGAGAATATTTTAGCAATAGTTCTGCTTGCAGAATAATTGAAAAGTGAATCTGTTCCCTATTTGGGCTCCAGTGCGCATGCGCGAGCGCGCTTAGTAACAAGCGTCACTATGAGGGATTATAGACTGGTGCCAGTCTATATCTGTCATTATGCTGGAGATGGACTTAACCATTAGCCTGGTTAAGGGACCATATTAATAGGGATAGGCATGGGGAGGTGTATGCAGGCATACAAATTTTATTCTGATAGCTAAATGCAGATAATTGATTTAGCAAGTAGTGATTGAACAGTAATGGATGTTTTGTGGTGTAATAACAACCATTAGCGTCAGGACAGAAGCAGCTCACAAGTTTTGCAAATTAAATCCTGAAAGATAGGCTGAGGTTTGTGAAATGCAAAAAATTAACTAGGAAAAAACATAATTTTGTACCACCATCACAGTGACCTTGATCTTTGACCTTATGACATCTGGGTCAAGTTTGATTCGCTAACTATAGTCAGTTTGCTGGCTTACTAATCATGTGCAGTTGCTATACCCAGTCGAACTTGATCGTATTCGACTATAGTTTGTTGGTACGCAGTTCCCTATTGAATTACTATTGCAGAAAATATGGAGCCGGGTACCAGTCTCCATTAACCCTTTCTGTCATCTGTTTTGATGACCTACAAAAATGGGTTATGTTTGTCCGCTAAGACATCAAAAAGCGTCCATATGGCATAAAGTGGGAAGGAATATGGGCTTGGGAACATTGACATACAATGGGAAAGCATAATTTCATCAAACCTAAGTTATTTAGTGAAATATTTACACTTTTATATGCATTTATTCGTGGCAAGTGATCGGTGTTCGCCATTTTGAAATTTACACAAATATCACACTAACCATCACAACCGAGCTCAGGTGCTCGGTTGACGAGCTAGTTAACTATTTGAAGTTTGACTGGTATTCTAATTAGCTATATCTAACTATGGTTAGGAGTCAAACTTGACCCAGTATTCAAGGAGATTCCTAACAGGATACGCAATTATGCGGCAAAGTCTATATGTAGTTCCAATCTTAAAATATAAGCTGAGATTTGTATTGATCTTTGACATTGTAACCTATATCACCTTATCACCCTGATTCCTAACAGTATAGGTAACAATGTCTCCGAATTTGTTCCGATATGCGAAAACAATTCTGAACCATACACTCAAACCATTTGCTAAACTTAACGTTGTCGCAGCCATCACACCATCATCAGCCACCTACGTCTCACTTCAGCTTCGCAGATAACACAAAGCATATAATGTCCTATAAATTGTAACAAGAGGCTGAAAGGGGCCTGTACTGTCTGCAAGATCAGTATTTTGAATTAGGAAAAATTGTGCTGGAAATACAAACATTTCTTAACAAACCATGAAAATCTAAGTTCCAAATGTGACAATTTTGACAGAAAATACGAAGATTTAGGTCAGGTTTTTCATGTATCAACTTCGCTAGAACAAACTTAAATGGCCTGTAGCGCCAAATTATATCTGCTAAGTTTGGGCCTTGGAGCATTCAGCACTTCCAGAAGTTATTTTTTAGAAAACTTGGTCATTCAAGATTGTCACCAGTCAAAGCGAACAATGAGGTTCTCATGAACAAACTTGCTTCAACTTATGCTGTAGATGAAGCCTCTTGTTCTAAATCAATAGTGGGGTCAACTCTGTGACTCAATTATCTGAGGTCATAATCAAATACGTTACATATTAGAATTACAATTCTTACTTCACAATTGAAACAAAGTAGATCTCTCTGTGACGAAATTCAAAAAGTCTGCCAAGTGTACAAATTTCATGTCTTTGACGGATTTAGATTTTAATAACCAAACATTCAGTTGAATATTTTAAAACTAATTTGACTGGGAGTTGTGGTTGCCATAGGAAGCAACAGTCTCCAGTAAAATTTGTTTCAAAATATTCAATAGCTTACCTGTATACAGAGTTATCTTGAGATTGGGTTTCTGGTAATTGGGTGTTCAAAGTATATAAATAGATTACAACACAATTTCAAAGTGATCAGAGCGTAACCTGAAATGGGCGTAAAATCAGCCAGTGGTTCCGACAGACAGACAATGGATGGTCGCCATGGTATAAGCTTACTTGGCCTTTCAGGCCAGATTAGCTAATAATAACCGTGACCATTTGCTGTAATATAAGAGAAAGTGAATATTATTAATGAGCCAATTTGGGCTACAACAATTGTAGGATCACGATTTAATAAAAGACAAGATGCATAAGCGCCACATAAGTGCCTCAAATTTATCTGAAACAGCATCTTCAAAGAGAAGGCTAACATTTCTAGTTAAGATTTAGTCATGTACATATACACGAAAGATTCCAAGTTGATATTGGAAATAGAATTTCTCTATCTTTTCATTATGTATATGGGTGTCATGAACACGGACCCAGTGACATTTAGAAATTGTACTACATTGTGCCATTGAACAAATTTTCCTGATTAAATCTTGTTACTATCTGGTGTTTGTACCCGTGTTGTCTGCTTGGGAGAGGAAAATCTATCACCAATATAGCCACTCACAGTGACCACAAATCTGTCCGCAACAAATAACATGGAAATCCGCATATTCTAAGATCGTGTGAGTTGTCTTATATCGCATATTGACCTGTTGTGCTTCCTGTACATGTTAACCTATTTTCACTGTATTAATGTGTCCAAGATAATATTTATTGCCTCAGGCTGTATGTAATTGACCTCTATCCATCCATCATATGACGTCATAATTATCTATGTGATGTGTAAACTGACATCACAATCAATGATGTCATGAATGACGTCGATAAGTATGGATGATGTTTAATGAGTTTTGAATCGATTCCTCAAGCGGTTTCGGAAAGGATTTTTGAAGCCGTTTCTGAAAATCGTCCAAAATCTAGATGGCAAATTTCTGGCCAGGTGAGCTAAAAACTCTTGAAACTACACCCCAGACCAGAATAATCTATGATGTTCAGTGAACAGAGAAAAGTTGGTCACGCTGAGCTACTTTTGATACATGACAGTCCTCTAGGCCATGATGTATCCATATACCAAGCTTGGTGACTATAATACATGAAAAACCCTTGAAAATATGGTATGGACACAAAATTGGGCACTGTGTATATGCATGCATTGTAGCCTTGAACCGTTAACACTCATATTCAGCCTAAAATGGCTTCCGTAGTGGTCTTGAGAAATGTCTATTTGCAGACCAAGAGAACACTATTTTTGAAAATTTACAACTGGAATGACTGGCTCGATAACCGAGCCAGTCATTCCAGTGGTAAATTTTCAAACATAATCTCTTGGCATGCTTGGTCTGCAAATGGACATTTTCTATGAGAAAATTGAAATTTTCTTGAACAAATTCGAGGGTTACAAAGGTTTGTAGCATAACAAAGGTACTAATTTTCACACTTCACCAGCAGCTACTGAGATTCTAAGGACCTTGTTTAAGTTTACATCTGGTAATTTGCCTTGCCAGGTAATCAGTGGTAAGTTGTCAAAACCATTTTTCTCCGAGCATGCATATGGACATTCACGAAGCAGAAATGTCAATTTTCTTGATATTAAATCTTGACCATTAAAGTGTTTAATTGCATAGTGAATATTTTGAAAACGCATTTAAATGAAATGAGAATATGTAGCACATGGAATAGACAAATGAACAAATGGCATAGTGTGAAATGTCATTCGACTGTTTCTGTAAATGAGCCATGCAGTCATTCCAATGGCAATTGTCAAAAAATCATTTTCTTTTTGTAAATATTGACATTATATGAGAAAACAGTTCTTGACAAATTTTGACCCGTAACCCTGACGGAAAAGAAACAATAAATTCATTACGCTGTACGATATAATCCCCTGAATATTTTGAAACACATGTGACTGGGATCTTGAAATTGAGATACAGGAATTTTAGGGATAAAGGATTAAATGGCTAACCTATGTATAGTTCACAATATAACAAGTTCTGATTTACCAATGACCAGCATATGACAATGTATGAAGGACTGCCTACATAAATCTAATGAAGAGTTACATATATTCTGCTTTGCATTAGAACTGGACACATGTCCTACCCGACCCAGAGTAACATGTTCTGATGATCAGTGGCGACAGTAAAAATGTAATGTGAAATATGTAAAACTAAGTATACGGGTGAGTGAAGCTGTTTATTTGTAGCTGTTACCAATTACTGCACCACTAGAGGGAAAATCAATAATCATAACATCAGGTTGACTAGAATAATGACTTGACTTGAAGGAGTTTGTCCTTGGATGACTTGACTATCACATCATTCGCTGTTACATCATGTACATGACATCGTCAAACCTTTACACCAAACACAGCTTATTGCATCGTGCCATCGGTAGAAATATCAGGCATTTCCTGTTTTAGCATTCGTTGATATTTCTTAGTAATTAGATTATTGCTACACAATTATTTATACAAAGATCGCCATCATTTTTTATTACTTGTCTGCGAGCACTAGGTAATGATCTTATTGTTGTATTTTTTCCATGCAATTAAGTACTGCACAAATGTATGTGCAAGATAAACTGATTCTTTACCATAGGAGATCGCTCTGCTCGACTATAAATTGGCTAAATGAAGACGTCTTTATAAAGATTGTGGCATTTGTTTAGAGTTTTGCCAAAATTCCTATCATTATGCATTGGTCTGCATTTTCTGACCAAGAAAGAAATGATCCAGTTTTCATATTTACATAGGCCAGTGATAAGTTTTCTAAAGTTTTGCTATTGATTCAAACATGTGTACAAAGTTGGTGGTTGCAGCATAATAAGCTAGAACTTGATCCCTCTATTGGTGAAAGCTTGACGCACTCTGCCACATTTAATCACTACACATTACTGCTCATGTATTATTTATATCAGAAACTCTGAATGTATTAACCCTTTACTGGTAAAATTTGGTCAAGAAAATTTAAATATCTTCCTATTGAATGTCCATTTACAGGCGAAGAGAATACTATTTTTGTAAATTCATCACTGGACTGACTGGCTCGGTTATCGATCCAGTCATTCGTGGTAAATTTTAAAAAATTTTATTATCTTGGCTTGTAAATGGACATTCCACTAGACAATGACAGGCCGGTTTTAGCTGGTATGACCATTAAAGGGTTAATCAATTATATAATTACCCTGCTCCTCTGTCCAATGAAATTAACAGATGGTGAGGCAACGGCTGCTCCGCTCTCATGATTGGTGGCACCTCCACTACCTCCCCCTCCACCAGCATCATCTTCTAGTGCTGGACCTGAGAAAGTATTAATCAAAGATACCTGATGATGATGAAAATTAACTCTTATCTAAATGGATTGATTCCTTAAGCTCTAGGTTTATAACTATGACACAAATTACTACAAGAGACACAAGGGCCTGTGACGCTCACCTGGACCATTAGCATTTGAACCATGCATGTGCATTTAAATAGACATGATGGATAATTTTCAGAGAATCTAAAATGGTCGTCAAAGAAATTGTTTGATTTCTGTCAAAGAAATTGTTTGATTTCTTGAAGCCTACCGTCATAGAATCATCCCACCAAAGTTTGGTTAAAATCGGGCCATTGACCATTGATTAAGCAGTTAGTAGCGATTTAAAGGTTTCCAGAACATTTTTGGAAAATCCAAAATGACGGCAAAAAAAAGAATGAACCAATCAAATTCCTGAATACAAGATCCGAAGCATATAACCATAGGAACCTTCCAGCTCAGGGTTTCATTGAAATCTGAAATCTAGCCATTGGTTAATAAGTAGTGTTTAAAAGGATTTGTGAAAAGCTTGGGGAAATCCAAGATGGCTGACGAAAAAAATCGACCAATCAAAAGTGTCATTGGAACTATTGGATCGCTCCACCATAGTTTCGTTGAAATTGGGCCTTTGATTAAGAGCAGAGTTTTAAAGGATTTCTGGAGAATCCAAGATGGTCGGCAGAAAAATTGATGTTCTGAAACCTACCTGCTTAAGCTGAGTTAGGGTTGAAATCAACCAAGCGCTTAATGTAGCCTTTTAACTGATTTCACCAATTTTTTTTCCCCGGCAAATCCAATTGATTGAAATCTAAAATGATGGCCACCAATATAATTGACCAATCAAAATTCTGTATATTAGTTCTGCAGCTTTTTAAAGCCCCATAGAGTCCTTCCAGCCAAATACACCTTTCCCACATTGACGTCATTATGCTCAGAGCACAACTGCTGGCTGGTAACACCGCCAACAAGCAGCTGACCCGCACTGAGTTACTATTGTACTAAAATACACCACAATTTAAGCTGGTCCTACGATAAACTAAAATTACTATACTATTTAAGTCATACATCATTGGAAAGTGCATTCAATTGCCTAAACATTAATGTATTATTTATCATATTTTTGTAAAATTTTCACCAGGTTATTTGCATATATAAAATACACCATTATACCTAGATTCATTGAATTAAGTGGACAATAGGGGCTATTTTAAAATCATAATTAAATGAGTACAGAAATGTATAGAAAATTGTCGTAGCTTTCCAATGATGTATGACTTCAACAATATTATTAGTCCTTTATATGAACGGTTTAAAGTGTGTTATATCTGATTCCAATAGTAAAGTAATACTGTTTGCGCGTCGGTTATCGCGGTTACCAGTCATGCCAAATGCATTCTGGAAAGCTATTTTCCCAAAATACCCTAATGTGGGAAAGGTCTATTAAGATGAAATCTGCCAAGCATTTAAAGAGGAGGGTTTTAACAATTTCCAGGTCCTTTTACCACAATTAAGTTGAAATCGGCCACAGGTTTAATTATAAAAGAGTAGCATTTTGACAATTTCTGATAAATCTTTCATAAAATCCAAGATTTTCACCCAGAAAATTTAACAATCAAAATTCTGTATACAAGTTCTGAATTCTTGCACACACCCATAGGGTCATTCCAGCCAAATTAGTTTGAAATCTGCCAAGTGGTTAATGATGAGTAGCATTTTAAAGCAAAAATTGACTGACGGACAAATGGTCAGAGGGATGGATAATAAACTAAGAGCTAATAAAGCATGAGCTAAATGTTTAATCAGTTGGGATATCTCCTTCAACTCAGATCACCACAGATTTAGCTCTATGTAGTTAATTTGTGTTTAGTCTTGAAAAAAGGTTTTGCTGAAAGTTGAGGTTGATGGCAAGTCTGTGCTAGCAAGAAACACATTCATTTTCAAAATGGCAGCGTTGAAAACTGTTCTTATTGTTTATAGCGTTTTGAAAATGAAAACCAAATTTTAATGCTAGCATGATAGCATCAGCAGATTCCATATTGCATCTCTGATTTCTTAATGAAATTTGTGTTTCTGCTACTTACATGTAAATTTAAATTAATCAAGGATAAAATTAGTCTAATTACTAAATATAGAATGAGTCCCATTCATCAGTCTCCACATAAGAAAATCTTATTTTAAATGCTGCTAGTTCAAATTGACCACATAAACTATCACTTGATAACAATTTTCAAGATAACAGGGCCGCTGTTGGCCAACTGACATACTGGATTTTCAATCATAGACAATTTTGATAGGCAACTACCCTACACATTACTCGAATGGACATTTTGCGCTGATACGACACAACTTAGAGAAATCATCATTCAGAAGCTGTGGTAGACAGTGTTATATTACTGATTGAACGAGGTATCATAAAAAATAAACATGTATCATAATAAAGACAAGATCGAGTCATCAGAAGACGGTATATTGCATCTCTGATGGCTTTTGATGGCCCCTCTCAAAACATTTCAGAGATAATGCACAGACAAAGAGTTGAGATATCATTGATAGCAATTAAGGACCATAATTAAAAAAACCAAGAGGTCCAAGGGCCCTGTATGGCTCACCTGGAACATAGGCATTCCACCCTAAAAGGTCATCGCCTATAAATAGTTAGAATCCTACGGTTTTAGACAGAATTGCAACAAGAATGAGGATATCCAAGATGGTTGTCAATCAAATTAACCAATCAAGTTCTCTTGAACAAACTTGGTTCAACTCTTGCCCTAGATGAAGTTTCCCGAGTTTCACTTTGGAGATTTTTAAACACGTTTCCAAAAATCGGTCAAAATCCAAGATTGCCACCGGCCAATTGTCCTACCTACTTTGCTTGAACAAAACTGTTTCTCTATGAACTAAGGATGCTTTCTGCAAAATATAACTGAAATCGGCCCAGGGGTTCTAGAGAAGAAATTACAAATTTCCTACTGCTTTTGCATGGGCAGTTTAGAATATGACAAATTTGAAATCACTCAAATCACAATATCCAAAAAACCTATTCCTAATTTTTTTAATCCATGATATAACAAGAGCTCCGCAAATGGCACATAATACCCCACCATGATGACAAACCAATGAAGGGCTATCAGAAAATAGAGATTTCTTCCTTATACCTAGACCAGTCATCCTATGATGTTTCAAAGTGATCTGTTAAACGTTCAAGGAGTTAATTGTCCAAAAAACTATTTTCAAGTGTGCCACCGGTGGCTGGCAGACATATTGGATTTTGGATTATCCTATATTTTGATACGATTCTTCATCAGATGCAGGTTAACCATCCTATCAAGTTTCAGAGCAATCCGATGGTGGCCATCTTGAATTTCAGATCATTGTCACTTTCGAAAGGGTATCTTCTCCAGACAGAGTCCAACCACATCATAGTTTCAAAGTGATCCGATAAATGGTAACAGAGTTATCATCCAGAAACCAATTTTCAAGATGGCAGCCATCTTAGGTTTCGGCCCATTGTTGATTTTGATAGGTTTCTTCCCCAGACCTAGTCCAACCACCCTGTGAAATTTCAAAGCGATCCAATAAACGCTAACAAAGTTATCATCCGGAAACCAATTTTCAAGATGGCCAATGGTGGCCATTTTGAATTTCAGATCATTATCAATTTCAATAGGTTTCTTCCCCATACCTAGTCCAACCACCCTATGAAGTTTTAAAGTGATTTGACAAACGGCAACAGAGTTATCATCCGGAAAGCAATTTGCCACCCACCCGCCCAGACGGACCGCGCCTTCACATAATATTCCGCTAATTTTTTTGGCAAGGTATAAAAAATCCAATATGGTTGCCAAACAAGCTATATTTTGATTGGCCCATGGCAGCCATGTCTTTTTACGCATATCAAGTTCGCGTGACCTTTAATGCCCCTTAGTCCCTAAACGTATCTCCCAAATTTCTGCACGATCCGTTCAGTGGTTCTGGAGGGTGTTTTCGCGAAAACTAGGTCATCCAAGGTGGCAGCTGAAGCATTTGGCAAATCAACTTCCCTTGAACAAAACTAGTTTAGCTGTTGTCCTAGATGATGGTGGATAACTTTTGAATCAATCCCGTAAGTGGTTTTGGAGAAGATTTTTAAAGACATTTCTAAAAATCTGCCAAAATCCAAGATAGCCACCGGAACAGACTTGGATCTCTATGCCCTAAGGATGCTTCCTGCCAAATATAATTGAAATCAGGCCAGTGGCTCTTGAGAAGACATTTTAAATTTACCATTGCTTTAGTATGGGACCTTTTGGTGGGAAAAAGATCCAAGATGGCTGCGAAACCGTTTATACACTTTCGAAAGTGAAAATTTGAAATCAGCATACGCAAAAACCTACATGTATAGAAAACCAATTTCCCCTTCAAAATCAATCAAATAAAAAAATCCAATATGGCCACCAAACACGCTACATTTTGATTGGTCCACGGTGGCCATGTTTTTTATGTATCACCTTCTCTTGAACGAACTTTACTGGCCCTTTAAGTCCCTAATCATATCTCCCAAATTTTCTGGAGAAGTCATTTTCGCGAAAATGAGGTCATCCAAGATGGCTTTCCAACTATTTGGCCAATCAAGTTCCCTTCAACAAACTTGGTTCAGCTCTTGTCATAGATGATATTTCCTGAGTTTTGAATCAATCCCCCAAGCAGTTTCGGAGAAAGTTCTTAGACATTTCTAAAAATCAGCCAAAATGACCGGCAGACAAATTGGCTGATTGGCTTCGTTTGAACAAACTTGATCTCCATGCCTATCCAAACAAAAGACCCACAAGAGCCAAAACTGGCCACAGCAACTGTCTCTGTGACTAACTCCGGCCCATCTTTCCTCTGCAATTCCCATACCAATCATTTGATTGAATTCCATCAAAATAGTTTCAGAAGATAGCCGGATGAACAGATCGGCAAATAGATTGAGGCTATTGAAATACCACCGCCCAGTTAGTTAGTCAGGAATAGTCAGTCAGTCACAAATTTTAAGCTTATTCCGGGCAGCTAGATTCAAGGATTTTTCATATACAATTGACACAAATTTTATTATATATACATTTCAAAGTATTAAACCTGCATATAATACAGGAAACAGTAGCAGTTAATTATTTTGAAGATAATAAGACTGGAAGCAGTGCTGATGCACTAGGCAGCACAAGCCTTTCAGGTAAATTTTCAAAATATTTAACAGCATGGAACTTATATTCTACATAATTCTTTTGAGTTTGCCATGTTGCAAAGATTTAATCTCAAGCTCAAGATGGCTAAAATGGCTTAAGACTAATGCTCATTTGCAGACCAGTAGAGATTATTTATTCAAATTTACCATTTTGAATGGCTGGCTCAATAACTAAGCCAGTTATTCCATTGGTAAATTTGAAATAATAATCTCATAAATGGACACTTTCTATGGGAAAATATAAATTTTGTTGAATGAATTTGATTATTAAACTTAAAGGGTTAAATGCTGAAGTGATATCTAGATCAAGAAACCGTGACTGAAACACGCTCAAATGTACATCCACCATGAGGCATGAGTGAGTACACAGCCACACACGCACTATTGAGATTGATAAAGTTAATGTGCTTTCATTGTCAACATGGAACTTCTGAAATGTCAGTACACACTGAATGCTCAATTAGTGACTTGCATAAATCTAATAATGTTACCCCTATGACTCTCCCCTAAAATTAGTCTGCCACTGAAATAGCTGATTCTGAACTATTGTGATCACTTCCTGATATTCTTGGATAAAATCCAAGACAGATTCTAATTTCAGATTTGTCACGAATCATCGGTCCAATGCAACACCACAAAGCACTCCCCGAATTCTGTCCAAATTTCTATTATTCCTATAAATCAGATCGCCTGGAATTGACCCAAATATCTCACCCGATAACAAATTCCCGAGACAGCTAAATGTCAAAGATTATTCAGATTTGCTAGAGATTCTAGTATCCATAGCAAGTTGATCACTGACTGAAGAACAGCAGCGTGAGTTTATAGACTAATTAACCAATGCCTGGGTCTGTACAGCATAACTGGTCATACCAGTATTAAATTAACACTACACATTGCCCTTAACAACATTTTGACTAGAATATTCAGAATATTGATATAGCTGCTTTCATATTGATTTCTATATGACCAGGTGGCATTGGGGGTTAACAGTCAGCATGAATGACGCCAAGTGAGATCCATTTGTGGCTTGTAGATCCATTTAGACACACAATCCCTGTGGATAGAAGCTTTATCAATGCAGTTTTAGGATCGCACTCAAGAAAATGATGATGATTCTGTGAGTTAAATACATCCAAACAGCATTTTGAACAGTGAACTAGTCTTAACTGTACCAGTACACCAGCAGCAGCATGAGTCATGCCACCACACCGTCCTGACACTGATTTTCTGCTGACCATGATGTCACGGTCGACCATGGTAGTTCATGGTTTGCCCATGCTCGATCATGATCTTTTTGCTCACCTGACCATGGTCCCAATGACCATGTTAACATGGTCAGTACATCATGGTCAGATGCCCATAAAAAACCTAGTGTGACCACGTTTACAAAAAATTTCAGAGATATTGCTATCAAGCATGAAATCATGGTCACTATTGATGGTCAGTTCATGTGTAACTGAATTTCCACCTCACTGACCATGATATATCATGGTCATCATTGGTCGACCAAGTTCACTGGAGAATTTCAATGTTATTCATATTGACAATGATATCATGGTCAGTTCATGGTTAGATGTCCCCAATATTTTTACCAATTTTCAATGTCCTTCATTGACCATGTTATATCATGGTCGACCATGGTCACTGGAGAATTTTAATGCTATTCCTACTGACAGTGATATCATGGTCAGATATATCATCAATATTTTTCACAATTATCAAAGTCCATTATTGACCATGATATATACAGGAAAATGTTAATGTTATTCCTACTGACAGTGATACCATGGTCAGTTCAGTCACCAATATTTTTAACAATTATCAAAATCCATCATTGACCACGATATATCATGGTCGACCATGGTTACCGGAGAATTTCAATCTTATTCCTAATGACAGTGATATCATGGTCAGAGATGTCACTCAATATCTAAAAAACGATATTACTGAAGAACAATTCTTGAACTTAAGGTCTTAAAATGTTCCTAAGCTGTTCTTGAATATTTTTGAGAACAACTGACGAACAGCTCTTAACTTTAAAGTGCATAAAATTCCCTTTATAAAACTGTTTTTGAACATTTTCAGGAACGATTATTTGACAATGGTCGCCCATGTTTTGACCATGGTTAGCGTAATTTAATATGGGAGGCAACTCTGTCACTGAATTAATTATGACATTTGAATAGTAAATGCCATATACTGTACATAGAAACATACCCGTAATAATATACACTAACATAACATATAAAATAACATAAACTTTATTTCATACAATGCCAATGTAAGTTAACCATTCCAAAATCTTCCTAGTCTTACATAAATCTAGAAAGTTTGATCAATATTTTATCTCTGCATGACTATTACCCTAGCTCATGACATTAATGCTTACAATGTTGTCATCACTTCTCGGCCTTTTCAGGCTACTTCTAGACAAAATGTTGCTAAGGCTGTACACATTGTTACAAAGGTGGAGCTGGATGAGTAATCATGATGCCTTGGTTGACCAATGGTCAACCAGGCAGGTCAAAAGTCACTATTCAAACCATTGTCTGACCATGTGCTGTCACCGACTGTCAAAAATGGTTTTATCATGGTCATGAGAAATTTTGTTATCATGGTCGACCATGGTCTGACTGGTGCCATTTAACCTGCATGGTCAATGATGGTTTTCATGGTCAAACAATGGTTAGGAAAACAAGGGAATCCCTGCCCTCCAAGGTTCTTCACTCTATCTTCAACTTTCAAAGAAATGATTTTGATATTGATTATTCTTTTCGCGATGTAAGACTTACTAGACTGACAGTCAGACTCGACTGAAACTAAGGTAATGCCAGATCGCTTTACCGTCTGACTGCTGTAAGTCACTAGACAGTAATTTCAATGGGCAATAGCTCTTGAACTGCTGAATATTTTGAAAACAATTTAGCCACCAACAACTTTCAGTCAAATTGCTTTCAATATATTCAGCAGGTCCAGAGTTAAACGCTGGAGAAAATGTAGTCTGCAGAAATTCCGCAGGCAGACAGTTAAGGAGGTGACATACGGACAATAAATTGCAAGCAACTTGTATGGCTGAGAAAGGTGAAACGGCTGGTTGAAAATAGAGCAGTGTCCAAGCTGTCTTGCAGCCAACTTAGGGTGATCATCATGAGCCAACTTGCTGTTTGTGAATTGTTGCTAGAGATTTCTTGTCCCACTGGAACTGTCAGGATCTCCACTTTAGCCATTTCAGTAGTCATACTTTCATGGTCAAGATTTGCAAAAAAGAATTAAAATGTCCATTTGCAGGCCTCAGTGGAAACTATTTCATTTAATTTATCACCGCCAGTCATTCAAATGGTAAAATTTCAAGAATAGTCTTCTCATTGCCTGTCAATGACCATTTCTAAAGATGATTACAAAGGCCTGATATTGCTGCACGCTGCATCATAGGGAACATAGCTTTCTAGTTCTTCGGGAAGCTATGGATTCGTAGATCACTGAATGTTCCCGTGACAAAAAGACTACACTTATACAACGCAACACGCGTATCCTCGATGCTGTATAATTGTACACGCGTATCCTCGATGCTGTATAATTGTAACAGCTGGACAGCTCCAAAGGCAGGTCTTGACAATCTTGAAGCTGGCCACCGCAAATGTTTACACCTCTGCACCATCACTTGAGACCAATGGCCAGAAAGCATAATTTCCAACGATGCATTATGCAAGATGTGTTATACATCGCCACTATCTGTAAAGGTTGCCAAGCAAAGATGGTCCATGTTTGTATGCCAGAAGACACACAAACACAGGGCCTTGGAATGTGCCCTACTGGGAGTTAGCAAATATAGAGACATGATAGGACATCGTTGCATAAATATGTTAAGCGTGCCGTGAGGTGACCTCCTTTTGTACCACTCAGATAACAAATGGACTCGAGGAAGATAAGGATTTTGGCCGAGGACAAGATACAGTGGTCAAAAGCAAAGAAGGACTGATCGCAGATGTAGGCTTTTCTACTTAACTACAGCCGCGGAACACAGTAATCAGACATACATACTGCAAAGGCTGGTTTTGGCCAGCTTGACAATTATAAATGGTCTATGTGAGTATTGAAAGTTTGAAATATAACTAGTTATACTCCAAGCAGCTAGCATTATTTCAATATGTGGTGCCTTTCAGAATAAAATCTGCTCTTCATCTAGGACTGGGAGTTTAATTTCAATAGCATCATCATCAAGATGCAATTACACCAATCTATATATTAAAGTTTTCCAGTATATTTGCATAACCACCCACACACAAACACACACACACACACACACACACACACACACACACACACACACCACACACACACACACACACACACACACACACCACCCCCACTTTGTGATGATGCAGAACATGATATATGAGTTGATGGTATGATAACAGATTGCTAGCATTTCAATATTAAATACTTTACTGATGGCATAACCATAATTACCCAAGCATTATCTAAAACCTATTTAAACAAATGCCTGATATCCGTGACATGTTAGCTGTTTATCAGAAATGCAAATCAGTAGTTTTGTTAGAAACAGGCAGGCAGGCGGGCGGATGGACGGATCAATGGACGCACAGACAGACAGAAAGGCAGGCAGACAGACACTCACAGACACGCACGCACACACATTTTTATGCTTATTTCTCCGATGTTGTCATACAATTTTCTTTTGGTTTCTGTCCTCCCAACATGTACATCTTTGATGATTTTGAGTATCAATGGTTGTGCCGCTAGTACTTTGCCTGAGTACATGGTGACACTGTCTAGCTTTTCTGAGTTCCAATTGTGAATGTTTCAGAAAAACTGTGCGAAATTGAGAAACTCAATATGTGGACTAACAACGAATAACAAGGATGACAATCAAAGATTGATGATCTATGGCTCTCCTCCCCCCCCCACCCCACCCCCATTCATCATTATCAGGTTTATATTGGCCTATTCCTTGAATTGCGTTACCATGACCTTGACCGTTGATGCCAAAATCGATAGGGTTCTTCGGACCACCAGGGATATTAGGTCCCAAAATCAGATTGGTAATGATCCCTTTAATAGAACTCAAGCTATCATTCAGAAATGAAAGCCCCTCCCTCCCCCCCCCCACCCCAAGTCGGTTAAACAAAAAGACAACCAGCTATTTATAAGGTAAATTTTGACATAGAAAGTCACTTTCAATTTCCATGAGAATCAGTTCACAGAGAGACACGTCATCTCTTCTAATCTATAAACATGTGTAGCATAATCTGAACACCCATAAGCGACGATTCACGCGATGATGTCGTACTATGAACTTTATGTGTCAGAATCAATGATTATAACCAGTTCGTATTTACAATGATAGACATAGGGGAAAAAATTTTAAACTTATTTTTGAGGATTTTTTTGTATTGAAATTTAATTCTCGTTTGATCTTTAAATTGGCTGGACACTGGGAAAAGTTCCCAACAGTATTCATTCCACTTGTTCTCAAAATCTTCAGCATACCGGTATGTGGGATTATTTAGCTCCCATGAAAACAGAAGTCTGGTTATTTGTAATATTACAGCCCAGGCTGGTATGTGAGCTGTACAGGAGCTCAATCTGTCCATATTATCACACTCATTATAATTAGCCCATCACTGCACATAATAAAGCTGTTCATTGGTGACGCCTCAATAAACTGACAATATCTGCCTAATATTTCCACTGGCGCCACTTCAAACAAATGGCTGGATCAATAGTAAACATAATTACAAGTCATATTGATCTATTATTATTACCGGTTACTACTATTCAGACAGACCTCTAGATAATTGCTTCTTAAGAGCGAAGAGCTAAATGTCCCTTTTTCAATTCCCTGGCATTATTTCTTTGCTGGGATGAATTATGAAATGATGAAACGATTAATCGGTTTACTTTATGCAAGCTTGAGCAAGTTACATCTATTAATATGTCCATACGGCTGAATATGGCTAAATATAGAAACATATTATGGTATATGCTCTCCTGGGAATTAATTCCTGTCCTCTGCTATGCCATACCAAGTGATTTCTTAAGTTTTGAAGGAATAGATCAAAGCTAAAAAACTAATTACTAATGCACGCAAACCAACTTTTAAGATGACTATCAGTAAATAATATTGGTACATGTAGGTTAAATGGACACTTATTTAAACCAAGTTTCATAAAATTGTGTATGCTAATGCATCCAGTATACGGTGTGTTGGTTTTGTAACTATCAAACTTCTATGTTTCTAATTGGAAACGAGTGAACAGATCAAATAGTAATACATGGGTCTCTGAGTTACCAACACAAATGTTGGTTAAATGGTATCCTGACAACAGCTTGAAGTACTACGTTGAGCTATTTTGTTTATCCGCATATCACACGTCATATATAGTGATGTCGCTAACTAAGGATTAGGATTAATATCATGCTAGTATTATATGCAGGATAGTGCGATTCTATGATTAAGTTGAAAATCACAATTATTTTTTTAAATTGTGAATTTATATGATTAACAAGAGCTCCGCAAATGGCGCATAATAACCCACAATGATGACAAACCAATGAATGAAAGCTTTCTGAAAATAGCTATTTCTCCCTCAAACATAGACCAGTCTGATGATTCAATTAAGTTTCAAAGCAATCCACTAAACGGTCATGGAGTTATCATTCGGAAAAAAAAATTTAAGCTGGACCCTAGTGACTGGTGGTCATATTGGATTTCGGGTCATCTAAATTTGGATAAGTTTCTTCATTAGACCTAGTCCAGGCATCCTATTAAGGTTCAAAGTGATTCACAAAACAGAAATGGAGTTATTACATGGAAACCAATATTCAATATGGTCGCTGGTGACTGGTGGTCATATTAGATTTTGGGTCATTTAATTTGGATAAGTTTCTTCCTTAGACCTAGTCCAAGAACCCTATGCAGTTTCAAAACAATCTGATAAATGATAATGGAGTTATCGTCCATAAACAGATTTTCAAGACGCCTGCCCTTGGCTGGTGGACATCTTAGGTTTCAGATTATCGTCAATTTCTATGGGTTCTTTTTCCCGACATATTACAACCACCCTGTGAAATTTAAAAGTGATCTGATATACGGTAACAGAGTTATCATCCGAAAACCAATTTTCAAGATGGCCCCCGTGACTCGTGGCCATCTTGGATTTCTGATCATCGACACTTTCGACACATGTAGCTTTCTTCCACAGACTGAGTCCAACCCACCTTATGAAGTTTCAACGCAGTTAATAGAGTTATCATGTGGAAACCAATTTTCAAGATGGCCACCAGTGGTTGCTGGCCATCTTGGATTTTGGATCATCGTTAATTTCAATTGGCTTCTGCCCCAGACCTAGTCCACCCCCTCCACCCCCCCCCCCCCCTAAGAAGTTTCAAAGCAATCCGATAAATGGTAACGAAGTCCGGAAACTACTCTGCCGACCGCAGCAGCAAGCCTGTAAAGACGGAGCCATCATGCACATAATGTCACGCCAAATTTTTTGGCAGGGTATAGAAATTAAATAATCAAATAATCATGAATAATTTCTACTACATAAAATATTTCAAAACCTACATTTTAAACATTTTTTAGTGATCGGTCATGGAAATTGATATTATGCTCACCATTTGCAGCCCAAGAATATTTAAAAAAATATCACTGGAATAACTGGCTTGAGCACAAGAGTCTGAAGCATTCTAGTGACATATTTTCTTTTGGTCTTCAAATGGACATTTCTAAAGACTATTGTAGCTTTCCTCATTGATATGCCTTTGTTGCTGTCTGGGTAATTTGTACCCATGTTGATTATTCTTAAATAATCGAGCGTGATCGATCAAAGCAATAATCGCACATGTCTATGCTATGTTATCACATAGGGTATGGTATGGTATCACAGACTGGGCCAGGCAGGGCAAGCGAAGGTGTGGGGTCTCAATATAACATTAGTTACGTGCAATTCTGTATTATGCAAAACAGAGGAATCCAGTCTTTCAGTCAATGATAAGACATCATAATCAACTCCGTCACATGTGGGCTGACGCCATAATCAATTGTCATGAATGATGCGAATTAGTCGGTCATAAATGCTTAATAGTCCGTCAAGTTGTATGAATTATATGTCTTTACTATTTACTAAATATTCTGATAGACAGCAACAGCATCCAGTCAAATTAGTTTCAAAATATTCAACAGCTTACCTGTATAGTCTTCTGGAAATTGAGATCCAGAGAGTGTAGGGATCGATTGATCACAGCACATGCAAAGCATGGGTGCAGCTTAGTTAGAGATGGCAGAGCCTAGCTAAAACTGGATTCCTCCATTGCATTGAATGTGTCTGATCTTGAAAATGCAAATTTAACTTGGCAAAGCAAGATTTCATTATAGTAATGCCCTATGAGGAATGGACCTTTACAAGTTTATCCACCGATCATATGATGTCATAATCAATTACGTGACGTGTAGGATGATGTCATAATCATGACATCATGAGTGATTCGATATAGTCCATCTCTAATGCTTAACAGTCCGACATGTTGTATGAATTGTATGTCTTTACAATTTAATAAACATTCTATTGAATATTTTGAAACTAATTTGACTGAGCACTGTTGCTGTCATATCCCAACATGATCGAGGTATGGGTGGCGCTTAGCTAGTGATGGGCGGGGCATACTTAAAACTGTAAAGGTCCATTAGCAATACCAATATAACCTCAAGTTTGAACCCTAAATCCCAACTGTCTAATGTACTAGCAGTGCAAGCACTATTCTCGTCTGAGCAAATCTTAAAGACATGAGAGAAAGGCAAATGATCCCCATTGTATATATGTTTCTCTGCATCTTATTGTTGCAATCACTGCATACAACAAAACATATTTTCCGCACACCATTTGGATGACTATGGTGAATCATCCTCAAATGTAGTCAAAATCATTGATGAAGGTAGTATCAAACCTGACATTCAAAACATAGCTTTGAAATTTTATTTACTTTGTAAAGCAATTGAGATACAGTAACCTTGAATATGGAGTGTGTCCCAATAGAGTAGAACAAAGATGTTACGAGTCGCATTGTGGACTTACGATGATTAGGAGCTAAATTATATATGTTCATGTTACCCTGGATCATTTATAGAAATGACGCTTAGTGCACAATAGGTTAGGTATGTGATACCACTCTAGTTTAAATTTAATTATATTCTGAGAATGCCAGGTTTAGAGGCTATTGACACTCAGCCCATGTGAAATAAAATTCAATTTATCTTGGATTAGATTGGATTTTCTTGAATATCCCAGCTATTGGAAAATTATTCAAGCCGTCCCAGCTTGGATTTCCTTGAAGTAGCTTGAACTTCCCACCCCTCAGAATACATGCTAGCTTGGATTTTCTAGGACTTTTTGAATGTCATCATGAAAAAGTGCAAGTGTCTTGGACTTTCTCGGACTTTTCTGATTTGTCAGAATTCAAGCTAGCTTGGATTATCTAGGACTTTCCTTTCCAAGTTGCTAAAAGCTTGGATTAGCTGGTTTATTCAAGCTCGAAAGGGTTTGGATATTCAGTCAGCCATGGCTAGGAAAAAACAACTGATTCCCTCCTGGACTTATGTCCTTATAAAGACGACCGATGTGACCAAGCAGGAAAATCTGCCAGCCTTTGATAGTCAGGCTCCCGGGTTCTGATCTGGTAACCCTTTTAGAGGTCTTCATTTCTGATTTTCTCAATTGATGGCCAGTACACTTAGCACTAATAGGTGATATTTCTGAGTTCAGGATTTGGCATTATAATCCTTTATACTTGTAGCAGAGAGCAGGTGGTAATGGCCACTATGGATAGAATTCAAAGAATGCTGATGATTAAATTACATCTTTTGTTTTATCCATTGACTTCTATTTTTATTATGACATAAGTTTTAAAACAGTAGTATTTTTTTAAGAAGATACATCATGTCAAACTAGGAGTACATGCACAATTGTTTAAAATATTGCAATTTGATATAAAAAAAAAAATTTATGATGCTAATCGAAACGAAATTAGAAAATCATGAACAATTAATGATGGTATTTGAATATTTTAGAATTATTTTGATAGGAATCTGTGACTAGGCTTGCACGATTTTTCGATTTAATCGTGAAGTTCGATTTATTTTTAAAATCGCGATTTTTACGATTTAATTGAGGAAAAATCGGAAAATCGTCAAAAATTTCATGTTTTTTTAAAATCTGAAGTGGGTACTTTTCTGTCGCATTTTATCAGTACATGAGAACAATTATAATCGATTCACGCCTGTGTTCATTGTGTTTATATCCCGCCATGCCGAATAATTACTAATCACAACACAAAGGGCTACAATAAACAAGCTAACAATAGCGAGGTAACACCTTTGTAATTGAGAAACCAAGCTAGTTACTCCATCGAATCGCCATATAATTTTCTTTCTTTCGCTGCAGACCCTGAGTCTGTCGTGAAATGCCAAGTATATATACTTAGTTGCAGAGTGTTAGGCAATCAGTGAACATAATTCTTTTTAATTCTAGGGTTAGCAATTTCAGGCGGTGTAATAATTTTTCCTTTTTGATACGGTTGTCATGTCAAATTAAAGAAAATAAAGCAACAGCATTCCAGGTTGTTTGATTTTGAACTGTGCATTCTGTTGATTACTCTTAAATGTAAATCGTACATTCTGAAAGCAACTATAAACTGCTCTATAGGACGAGTTTACACCGTTACACTCGTACCTACTCAAAGCTCCTGTCCTATGTATGTGGATTGCCCAGTATCTCCCCGGGTACTAATATTAACATTTTCGCGTTACTCCGCTAATGACCTAAACTCGTCCTACAAAGGGAGGCTATAAACGGAAGCTGATACATTATGTAATTTATATTTTTTTCTCTGCGACATTTTAACTAAAATTTTGATGACATCAATAATGTTTATTAAACTATGCGCAATATTTAGGCAGTCCCAATTAATAATTTCACTCCCGCGATGATGGATATACGGTATATACTAAGCATAGACATTGGATGGTAAGAATTCGGCGCATGAAAATGTGTTCTAATTTTGTGTTATTTTTGTATCATTTGTTTAAACTTTCTAGAAACAAGTCACGTTAACCCCGGTTTATACTTTGGAATTTGGACCTACGATTTAATCGAAAATCATGATTTTTTTAAAATAAAATCGATCGCCATGTTTCAAAGCAAAAATCGCGCAAACCTATCTGTTACTGCCTAAGGTAACAACAGCATTCACTCAGAGTATGCCATGTCCATCTCTAGCTATGCTCCGCCCACGCTTTGCCGGTGTTGGGATCGATCGAACCCTGAACTCCCAAAATGTCATTTAAAAAAAAAAATCTACAGGTAAGCTGTTAAATATTTTGAAACTTTTCTGACTGGGTGCTGCTGCTGTCTAGACAATGCACATATAATTTGTCATGTTAAGAGGTCCTGATGGACTTAGATAGGCCATTGAAGACATATTTTAATTATGATGTCAGCCTACTCGTGACGTCATAGACTTGACTGACACATTGAATTCCTCTATTACATGTGTGTATGGGTCTCCCCACATGCCATCACCCTACATACCAGCAAGAATTTGGCCAAAATGATACATCGTTATATCATGATTTGGTATGAGCTTATATCGGGATATTGTCTAGGTCAATGTCGTGTATTTCTACATCAAACTGGTACTTTTGTATATAAGCAAAGGACACGTTCACGATAATCAAGATAGAGGCTGCTTCTATAGGTTTCCATATTCATGACTCTGTGAGCCAGTGATCAATACCTGTGAAAAGAAATTTCACACTATGCTGAAGTAGATAAGAGTTTCATGGAACTGTAACAATTCATTCCGAATGGTGAAGATTATAGATAAAGGCTATGAGCCTTTGCTTATTATTTTGCAAACAATTTGTCTCAAATTTGTTGTTTGTCTTAAGTTAAATTATTTGCAAATATTCAGAAGTTTCCATATATAACTTGACCGATGAAACACTTAGGCGTTGGTGTTAAATCATTATGAAAATAGTTCAGCAAGGCTAAAATTAGACTCCGCAGACACACCTCTTGATCATGCATGCTGTGTGCCTTTCAAAAACTGTGCAAAATTGTGAACTTAGTTTCTATTTTCTCATGACAACCGCAGGATATACTAAGGAGAAACACACATGGTTTTATACATAATTTACTATTCAAGATTAGGCGATTTTTCCCTGCCCTCCCAATTCCATTCAAACTGACTTATTTGTTCATAAACTGAAAGTTTCTCATGCGGCCATTTAACAGAGGCTTGTCCAAATTGAAAATCTGGGTAACACATTTTTTCCATTAGGCAAATTCGTTTTAGGCAACCGATTTTGTTTTGCACAGCCACGTTTACGTATGGGTTACACAGCTCAATCAACTACTCTGCCTCTTACGCAGACAGTCGGTCGGTCAGTCACAAAGACTAATTCTGGTCTGTATCTAAAAATCTACTGATCCGATTTGGCTCAAATTTTAACGGAACAAAATGTGTTGGGAATTATGACTGTAGCATAAAAATAATTAAATGGATTATCGTAAAACATATATATTTTGTAATAAAATTTCAAGATTTAAAATTTGTATTGATATATATATATCTGTGAAATGCTGGCATCTAAAAATTTGAAACTAATCGCTAAGAGATAATAATACTTACTTGTCGAATAGTGTCGTCGTTTTCTTTCATTGTCCAGTGCTGCCTTAAGACCAGCTGGTAAGTTCGCCATTGCTGATGGGTGTACATAGCTGTTAGTAAATCCTAAAGTACGTCCACAATATGGATGATGAATAAGAGAATCGTCACTTTGGCTTACAGGTCGTGAGTTTGTACCATAACTAGCACCACTCGTGCTACCACCACCTCCACCACCTCCACTACTGGAAGAGGATTTCCGTGTTTCCCGCATGGACATGCTGTGACAGGCCACTCTCACTAAAGAAGGCACATGCCGGAGAGGAGCGCTATGCATAGTATCATATTTATTGTCAAAGAATACATCATCGGGAGAGGATAATCGGCGGTGACACACAAGATGTTTTTTTTGTTCATTGTAACAATGATGATTGGATACTGGTGTTTCATTATCACCTAACTGCTTCTGAGAATTTACCACATAACTACATAATGATGTGTCTATTAATCTTCCTGTTGTTTCAGAAAATGAACCTTTTGCCAAGGGTGATTTATTTCGTGACGATTCTGTCACTGGTGAGAGTAGCGACGAACTAGAGCCAAAACTAACATGATTGTGTGCAGCAGAAATAGCACCCTTTCTTACCGATGTCCTCACTTGCACTCGCGACATTTACAGCCAATGCGATTACAGCGACACTACGCTGTGGTGATGATGAAGTATGAGGATTCTACCATATGCAGCACCAGTTTTTTACTCAACAACACGTGAACGGCCAATCATTCACTCTACATTATAGATTTGGTTCTCAGCTTGTCAGGCGATGCTGACCATCAATAGTAGTGTACAGATCAATACATTCGCTATTTCCGCGTGTGAATCTGTGCTACAGCTTGCTTAGATGTCTCTGCAGTAAATAGACAGTATATTCATCATCTAACTAGAGAAACACATTCCTTCAGTCACAAGAAGTTGGAATGAACCTGATGATAAACTGGCTTATCTTAACTGCCACAATGAGCCAGGTTAATTCCAACTTCAATACAAAACGTTGGCTTATACAGAAATTTAAAGCTTGAACTCTCCCATTAAAGATGTTCATTTAGGTCATCTGTCTTTTAACACTGTTAAGTCTAAAGACTAAATAGACATGTATAACAAATACTTTACAGTGTATAAAACACTTCCGCTTGAATATTTGTTCATAAATTGTCTACAAGACAACAACCATTTCCTGTCAAATTAGATTTCCAATATTCAATGGCTTATCTGGATGGCTGCTATGAAACTAATTGGATCCTGAGAACTCGCGGATGAAATGGTTGATACAATGATCAAAAGATGCTAATTTACATTATCCATTTAATTACTCGATCTTTTTCGTCTGAATTCTCAAAAACCTGATTCTAAGTAAGCTTAATTATATAGAACATACTGAATTTAAAACATTTTGACTGTAATCACATGCTGTCTTGGGGAATAATTAATTTCACTCAAATTGTCCTAATACTTACCACTCTGATGTCAATATTCTATCTTTTCTGTGTCAATAGCAAAGAAACTAGTGTACATCTTTTGGTGGACAATGTGTTGCCAACATCTTAACCAAATTTGTTGAAAAATTAACACGAGTTCGCCTTTTAATTTAATTTGAAAATTTGCTCAGAGTAGTGAGTCGTAATTTGTAGAATTAAAGTAAATATCCTAAATGTCAATAGAGGGATCCGCTCTGTCACTCATATATTTGATATCATAATCAAATTTATCACATGTTAGCAGAGATCACAATCATACTGATGTATAGCTCCATCGCGAAAACAAAGTCTGTCACTAGTGTACGAATTGTAGGCCTTTGATGAATTTACAATTTAATAAATAGTTTGCATCTAATTTGACTGGTAGCCATGTTGCTGTGACAGGCAGCAACAGCATTAGTCAAATTAGTTTCAAAATATTTCAACAGGTAAAAAAGTGGACAGAGCTTAGCTAAAAAATGTGCATGCATAGCTTGAAATGGATTTATTTAATGAGTCAATAGATTTAGTATTACATAAAGCACTAAAGGCAGATATTGAAATACATGTACAAATATCTGCTGAATAATAATAAGTGCATTCATGAAATAACTACATTGTATATTATATATAAGGCAGGCAGGCAGTTAGGCAGGCAGGCAGGCAGGCAGGCAGGCAGGGAAGCAAGCAAGCAAGCAAGCAAGCAGACAGACAGACAGACAGACAGACAGACAGACAGACAGACAGACAGACATACAGACAGACAGGCAGGCAGGCAGGCAGGCAGGCAGACAGACAGACAGACAGACAGACAGACAGACAGACAGACAGATGCATTCAGATATCAAGCTTAGTTCCCATATACCAAAAACTGTTGAAACTACAGCTTGGAAAAAAATTTTGGTATTGTTCAATGAACCATGAAAAGTAGGTCAACGGTAGGTTACACTGGGCTACTTTTCATACATCGTACACCACCTCACTAAGATGCATCGACATATCACGTTTAGTTCCTGCATACCAAAAACTCTTATAACTACAGCCTGGACAAAAATTTTCGGCAATGTTCAATGAAGCAAGAAAAGTAGGTCATGATAACCTACTTTTCATACACTGGACACCTTCTCCATAAGATACATCACGTACCAAGCGTAGTGAATACACGTATGTGTGAAAACAGTCATGATATTATGATGGACCGGATAACCTTGTAGAGAGTGAACGGGCAATCAGACCATAATAAAAACAGCAATAACATCATTGCACAATAACCATAAATAAGATTATTGATACCTTAGGTAACAAGAACTTTCAATCAACTTATTTTCAAAATAATCGGTAGGTTTGTTTTTATTCCTACTTTCTTAACCCTTTGGTGACGATACCGGCCAAAGCCGGCCTCCTTAGTGGTCTAGAGGAATGCCCTTTTGCAAACCAAGAAGACTAATTTTTGAAAATTTACAACTGGAATGACTGGCCCGGTAACCGGGCCAGTCATTCCAGTTGTAAATTTTCAAAATTAGTCTTCTCTTGGCCTGCAAATTGCCATTCAAATAGCAAATATTTTAATTTTGAGGAGTAAATTTCGTCACTGAAGGGTTAAGGCAAGTTTCTGGAAATCAGTAGGAATCGAGCAAATGAAATGATTATAACTAAGATATACTTCCTTGTATGAATCCTCTGCTCTTACTGCTTAAAGGCGAGTGTCATCAAATGAAAGCTGCCCTCAGTGTCACCATACATTATATATATATATATATATATATATATATATATATATATATATATATATATATATATATATATATATATATATATATATATATATATATATATATATATATATATATATATATATATATATATATATATATATATATATATATATATATCAATCTAGAGCATTAATGTAAACTGTAAATTAGGTGGTAAGTGACATAATTGAATTGTCAAGAGGAACTAAATTAAATTACTTATTGACTGCTACATTTGCACTGATTTATTGACCAATTTAATCCTTTCAGCACTATGGATCAGTTAGGTCTACTGCAAATTTATCACAATATGAACAATTTTTACTGAATAATTTTGGGTTAATTTTATTGGAAGCCATTGCTGCCTCAGGCTACATTCAAACGTTAAGAAAATAGCCAAGAGCCTTCTGGTATGATTGTCTTGAAATGATATATTGGGATACCCGGGATAATTGTTTGTCATGCCACGAAGTGTCATGAGACGACTGTCAGTGAGATAGCCATTTCTGTCTGTTTGCATGTGCATTTGTCTGTCTCCGAATCATCCGGGATGCGTGTTTGCATTAATAATAGTCCAGTGTAAAGATCAATTATCTTGTAACCAGTGGCATGTTTATGTTATGAAACAACACCCCCTTAAACACAGCACTATTTGTACCTACATGTAGTACCTGTAAGTCATTGTTCTGGTAAAAAATACTATTGCTATAATAGGTGGAGTCAATGTATATGTACTACACGGAGTTATCTATGATCAGATTTGTAATTGGTTCTTGAGATGTTGTTGACAGACAGATGACCAATCAGGTATTGGATAACAGGGACAGATCAAATCGCAAGGGTTTATGGATATCTACTGCTTCTTCTGTTTAACCAAAATGGAGTGACTGTATGAGAAAGCAATTCTCAGACATTAATGAGGTGCAGCCAAAAGGGTCCTTCCAGGACACATATTGACAAACCTGATTTTGGAACATTAAGAAGGGCCTCAAACCCAACAGAGTGATTGAAAAAAGAATGTTGGAAAAATTGAAACTTAGGATCAGATTCAGACAGTTGTCTATTAGTAAATAGATTGAATAGGATGTTTCTGGCTCTTCACATGGCTGCTGTAGCAGAGGTTACCTTGGCAAAGACACCCAGGCTACACTTGGACAAAAAAACCCCAGAATAATTGCTGAAGCTGGAGCTGAAGCATTGATGTTGATGTGAGAACATGCATCTAGCAGATCGAATAAGTAGTCCACATCTCTGTATGCGGACACGTTACAATTGACATTGCCTCTATCTTGATGATGGAGATGGTATGAATTTATATAAAAACTTATAGGGTTAGGATAGACCGCCAATGTTCCGTCTTCGTGGAGACCAGGAATCGAGGAACATTGTTGAATGAACATTCTCTAGATGAGATTTCTTTAATGTGGCATCGGCTTCCATCAACATTGACATGAACGACAATAGAAAAGAATCTTGGAAGATAGAAAAGAACAACTGGAGGCACTGAGAAAAACAGGCTAACAATGGAAGGATTCCTTGCAGGACAACCTCGCAGTCGCACACACATTGAGACCATCAAAATCTTGATTGCTTGCGCCATGGCCTGACCTCTTGAATCACCTGTCATAGCGATATTGAGAAGGGCCTGCTTGATATTATCCACATGATCGCTTTGACCATTGATGGATTAGGAGAGCGAAAATGAATATTGAATTCTAAGACTGACCTTCTTGCAACTTTCTGACAGGTGGCTGACCAAACAACATGTCATAGTGTTACTTAACAAATAGGCTGTTGTATCATTTGTCAAAAGAAATTTCTTTTTAAATGAAGTAATCTGCTTATTCCCTTCCCGGATTACAGAAAATCCCATTGTAACCACTACAAACATTTTAGCCATATTGACAACCATACATGCTAGTAGGATTAGATCATTTGTCCTATTGCTACTAGGTATAATATCTGTGAGGAATAAACCTAGTCTACAGTTTTGTATAACACTTAATGACTTCAGCATCAAATACAGCAATAGTCTATAACACTGTAGCCTCGAATAGAGTGATAGAACATATCACGAACTGGTTCCTTACATTTATGATAGTTGTATAGAAATATAAGTGATCTGCGACTTCTGAATGGGATAAATGACAATGTTGTTTGCATCTCTACAAGAACGAAATCAACATTGACTCACAGGAAACTTGTAGAAACCTGTCAGTGAGTAAAGGGATATCCTTAAAGTCATAAATCTAAGTTTAATATAATTCTGACATGCATAATTTCAACAGTGATAATTAAAATCACACATTTTAGATCATAACAAACTGTTGCTATGATTTTGAGTCGATATTAAACAGTAATCGTTGACATAACAATTAAACTCCCTTATAAAATCTTTAAAAAGGTACGCCTCAGGTCCCAAGGTGCCTGTATCGCTCAACTGAATCATAGGCATTTCAACTATAAAGGCCATCGGCTATAAGTAGAAACATATGGTTTTGGCCAGAATTGCAACAAAGATGAGCCATATAAGATATTTTTAATTTCCAACGGCTTTACTATGGCTTAAATACTATGGGAGTTTTGGAGGGGAAAAAAATCCAAAATGGCTGCCAACCCATTCATAATCCAACAGTTTCCAAAGTGGAAAATTTGAAGTCATTTACCATAAAATATAAACAAAACAAATACAAAAATTTCAATCTGGCCGTCATAGTGCTTGAATCTGATTGGTCGATGGCAGACATATATTGTAACGTACCAACTTTCCTTGAGCAGCTAGAATGGTCATTAGTCCATAACCATATAACCCAAATTTCATGAATATTAGGTCTACCAAGATGGCTGTTGAAGCATTTGGCCAATCAAGATTCCTTGATCCAAGTTGTGTCCCTAGATGATGTTTCATGAGCTTTGAATCGATCCCCCATGCCGTTTCGGAAACCGTGAGATGTTTCTAAAAATCATTCAAAATCCAAGATGGCTGCCAGCCAAATTTGGCAATCGGCTTCGTTTGAAAAAATTTGGAGCTCTAAGCCCTAAGGATACTTTCTGCCAAATATACTTGAAATTTGCCAAGTCGTTCTCGAGAACACATTTAAAATTTCCTATTTCTTTAGTATGGGACCGTTCGGCACGAAAGATATCCAAGATGGCCACCAAAATGTTTAATCCAAAAGTTTCGAAAATGGCAATTTTAAAATCAGAATGCCGAAAAATCTATACAAAAACCAATTTCGAAATTGTTTCGAAAATGCCAATTTTTAAATCAGAATACCCAAAAATCTATACAAAAAACAATTTCAGCTTCAAAATACATTAAATAAAACAAGCGGCCCAAGGGGCCTGTATCGCTCACCTGGACCATAGGCATTTCAACTAGAATGGTCATTAATAATAAGTAGAACTCTAATGAGTTCAGCAGACTTGTAATAAGAAAACTAAGGCCATGTTTCTTTATGTATCAACTTCCATTGAACAAACTTTTATGGCCCTTAGTCATCAATATCATATCTCCCAAATTTTGGCCGAATCCGTTCAACGGCTCTGGAGACAAAGTCGCTTCCATGAAAACCAGGCCATCCAAGCCGCCCAACCATTTGACCAATCAAGTTCCCTTGAACAAACTTGGTTCACCTCCTACCCTAGATCATATTTCATGAGGTTTGCATCAATCCCTCAAGCAGTTTTTTTTAGATTTTTAAAGACGCTTCTAAAAAACAGACAAAATCCAAGATGGTCACCGGCCCAATTGGCCAATCGGCTTCGTTTTGAACAAACTTGAATCACTAAGCCCTAAGGATGCCTCCTGCCATATATAATTGAAATCTGCCAAGTAATTCTCGAGAAAACATTAAAAATTTCCCATTGTTTTAGTATGGGCGCTTTTGGCAGGAAAATGATCTAAGATGGCCAGCAAACCGTTTATCCGACACTTTCAAAAATTTCAAATTTGAGATGAGAATACCCAGAAACACATAAAACCAGTTTTGGCATCAAAATCCATCAAATAAAAATATCCAATATGGACGCCAAACACGCTATATTTTGATTGGCCCACGGTGGCCATGTTTTTCGACTGATCAACTTCCCTTGAACAAATTTTAATGGCACTTTGTCCCTAATCATATCTGCCAAAGTTTGGCCAATCCCTTCAGCGGTTCTGGAGAAGAAGTCATTTTCTCTACAACTATGTCAACCAAGATGGCAGCTAAACCATTTTACCAACCAAAATCCTTTGAACTAACTTGGTTCAGCTCTTGCCATAGATCATATTTCATGAGGTTTGCATCAATCCCCCAAGCAGTTTCGAAGATTTTTAAAGACGTTTCTAAAAATCTGCCAAAATCCAAGATGGCCTCCAGCCCAATTGGCTGATCAGCTTCGTTTGAACAAACTTGAATCTCTATGCCCTAAGGATGCTTCCTGTCAAATATAATTGAAATCATCCCCGTAGATCTCGAGAAGAAAACATGTTCCTTTGAACAAACTTGGTTCAGCACTTGCCCTAGATCATATTTCATTAGGTTTGCATCAATCACACAAGCGGTTTCGGAGAAGATTTTTAAAGATGTATCTAAAAATCGGCCGAAATACAAAGTTTAATGGCCCTTAGTCCCTAATCATATCTACCAAATTTCGGCCCGATCCCTTGAGCGGTTCTGGAGAAGTTGTTTTCGCTACAACTAGGTCAACCAAGATGACCGCCGGACCATTTGACCAATCAAGTTCCTTTGAACAAACTTGGTTCAGATCTTGCCCTAGATTATATTTGATGAGGTTTGCATCAGTCCCCCAAGCGGTTTTGGAGAAGACGTAAAGACGTTTCAAAAAATCGGCCAAAATCCAAGATGGCCGCCGGCCCAATTGGCCGATTGGCTTCCTTTGAACAAATTTGAAACTCTATACCCTAAGGATGTTTCCTGTCAAATATAATTGAAATCAGCCCTGTGGTTCTTGAGAAGTCGTTTAAAGAAAAAGTTGACGGACAGACGCCGGACGACGGACGGTCGCCACGGCATAAGCTCACTTGGCCATGTGAGCTAAAAATCCAATATGGCTGCCAAACACGCTACATTTTCATTGGCCCATGGCTGACATGCTTTTTTACATATCAAGTTCATCTGTGGACCAGGATAATTATTTTTGACAATTTATCACTAGAATAACTGGCTCGGTTATTGAGCCAGTCATTCCAGTGGTAAATTTTTTTCAAATAATCTCTTGGTCTGCAAATGAACATTTATTTCTCAAGAGTACTATGTGTAATCTAAAAACCATTTGTTGGCAAGCTTGAGTGTTAACAGGCTAAGATCACGACTGTAGTATTGTGCAGAATGAAGATAATATTCCAGCTCTCAATTTTGAAAATGCGCTTCCTGAAAACTTTATAATCTCTACCTTAGTGAGAAAGCTTTATCACGCTCTTAATCAACAACACTGTTTTCAGAACAGAACAGCCACAGTAAAAATAACAAAGGTGCATTTATGGTAAATTATGTAGGCTGTATGCCCTAATATGGCATTACATAATAGGGATGTAACAACAAGAACATATTGTAGCCGCGATCCATTAATCTCTCAACGTGTCAGGTTAATGAATATCTTGATTGAGCGTAAATCCATCTGCATTGGGTAACAATAACTCAAAACTCAATCAGCATGGACTTGTAGTCAAATTATTATCAGTATTTGACAGAAGTGTACTGGATTAGATATCCTCTTGATGCTAACAATTGATGATTTCAGAGTTTAAGGGCCAAATTTGGTCGAGAAAATTTAAATATCTGTTTATTGAATGTCCATTTACAGGCCAAGAGAATATAATTTTTGAAAATTTATCACTGGAATGACTGGCTGGCTCTGTTATCAAAAATTGTAATTCTCTTGACCTGTAAATGGACATTCCATTAGACCATAACAGAGGTCAGCTTTGGCCGGCATGGCCATTAAAGGGCTAAAGCCTTCTCGAGATATGTAGCTTATTGGGTGAAGAAATTGTGCTACTTTGGGACATTTTGCTGTCAAAGATCATACACCTTGGGCCTCACCCATCAAAACTTAGAAATCCTTTCCTATGTCAGCTGACTGCTAGACGTTACATGTCTAAGCATCCATACATTGGTGCTCTCAAAGGCAGTCCTAATTATTAGAGATTCAATCATTACCCCTTTAACTCTTACCACTCTGATGTCAAAACTTTAAATTTTCAAACTAAATTAAAAGATGACCTGGTGTACATTTTTCAACAAATTTGGTGGAAGATGGTGCTGTCGGAGACAGCAACATCGTCCACCAAAATTGTTGAAAAATGTACACCAGTTTCTTTGCTTTAGTCAGGGTAAAAGATAGAATATTAACATCAGAGTGGTAAGGGTTAACCCACAAATTTGTCAAGAAAATTTTAATCTTCTCATAGAAAATGTCTATTTGCAGACGAATAGCTTATTTTTGCGCATAATGAGATGGGCGCATAATGAATAGCCTAACATGTGATGGATAAATTTAACTCTTCCAAAATGAAAATTTGGAGTATCTAAATTTTAAAGTGCCTATAGGCCAAGAAAGCTGGTAAAGTATCTTTTATAATTGTTGAAATTTAATTTTCCAATTTATCTTACCACCAATAAAAGCTTTCATTTGTTCTGTATGCGCTAAGTATCATATTGAATTCGTCATATCTCTAGTGCCAAAAGGGTTAATATGAGATTGGTACAAAGTTACGTGATTACTGGCAGAGAGGCAGGCACCAGGCAATAAATAGGATTTTGAATCTACAATTCCGCAGACTTCCTGTGAGTATTGATTGACCTATTTCCACAAACAAATTTATATTTACAGGATACTGAGCAGCATTTCAGACTATCATAGCCAGGGACACTGACAATAGTGCTGCCAGCGACCTTATCTTATCATGAGACCAAGTACCGCTGTAATTAATAGACATTCTGCGAAAATTTAATTATATAGCCTCTGGAGTTCTGCTTCCTTCACTTTCAGAAGCTGCCATTATAGCTTAGGGGAATCATGAGCATATTATCTGACACGCAGAGATCATTAACTCTTTAAATACCCAAGCAAGCCAAAGACAGCTTCTGCACGGGTTTTAAGTATTATGTCAATTTGCAGACCAAGAAGACTATTTTTGAAAGTTTACAACTAGAATGACTGGCTTGATAATTGAGCCAGTCATTCCAGTGACAAATTATAAAAAATCAGTCTTGTTTGGTCTGCAAATTTGCATTATTTTATAGAAAAATCCAATTTTTCTTGAACGAATTTGCGGGATTAGCGGGTTAAATCAATGCTTCATCTTATTTGCTTTGATAATATTTACACGTAAAAACTATAATTATGATGTTCTTGATAATTATTTACAAACAATTTGAATCAAAATTGTTGTTGGACATCGCAAAATATTTTAGTGGATATTCAGCGAATTCCATATTTAGTATTGTCTGAAGACAAGTGTGTGCAGCATGAGATGAGTTAAAGGAAAGTCGGTCAAGAGAACAACAGACAACAGACTCTGGAAGTTTGGTTATTAACACCCTGAAGAGAGAAATGCTAAGAAATGTCCAATACAATTTAAGCTGAGTATAGTGATACAGTCATTACCCGGGGCAAAATGAAAACTCGGGTAAATAAGAGTTGGAGACTAGCACAATTTAATACTATATTTTAGTGTTAAACTAGAAAACGTTGTTTGACTCAGAGGATCCTGCACCCACTGAAAATACCTTTCTCTATGTAGTAGGTAGCAATTTTATTCAAAACCTTCATATTATTAAAAAAAGAAATAAAAAGTAAAAAAAAAAAAAAAAATGAGGAAATTAATAAAAAATTATAAGTTTTTGCATTAAAAAGTCAATTTTCGGACACAAAATTTTGGCCCTAAGAAAGTGAATCTTTCAAAAGGAGCATCTACCCATCATAAAGAAGTCACCTGCAACCTTTCATTAAATTATTTTATGCGATTCCAGATGATATCTCGTTTACAAGAATATTGACAAAAATTGTGTTTTTGCATTAAACCCCAATTTTCACCCAAAATCTTGGACCTACTTTGGCATAAAGGTTATGGTAACAAGTATCTGGAGATACAGGGTGGGGTGTGTGTGTGTATGCGGTTATCGACACTTTGATTCTGACCGCCAAGAAACCCCAATAAACCCGCCAAGAAACCTGACTTAAGTCAGTCCTAACCAACGTGGCAGAGGGAATCCAGACAATTATTAGGCCAGGTGGCCAGAAGCGTAGGAAAAGACTACTCATTATAAAGAATTTAGGAGGCCCTATGGTAGGTGGCCAATTTATACAAATTTGCCGGTGTGCAGGGTATGACGAATCTGCATCTCCCGGAAAGGAGGCTTTACACAATGAAAAATTGTTGCTGTAGGGGAGAAAAGGGGCGGTGTGTTTGTTGTTGGTGTATGGTGTAACCTAAGCGAAAGCCAAGTATTTTTGTAGAATAGAAATAACTAAACAACAGGAGCTCTGCAAACGGCGCATAATACCCCGCCATGATGACAAACCAATGAATGAGAGCTATCAGAAAATACTTATTCTTTCTCAGACCCAGACCAGTCATCCTTATGAAGTGTCAAAGCGTTCCGTTAAATGGTCATGGAGGTATCGTCCGGAAACCAATTTTCAAGACATATTGGATTTTGGATTATCGTAAATTTTGATAGGTTTCTTCTCCAGACCTAGTCCAACCAGCCTATGAAGTTTCAAAGCGATCCGATAAACGGTAATGGAGTTATCATCCGGAAACCAATTTAAAAGATGGCCGCTGGTGGCCATCTTGGATTTCGGATCATTGTCGATTACGATAGGTTTCTTCTCCAGACCTTGTCCAACCACTCCATGAAGTTTCAAAGCAATCCAATAAACGGTAATGGAGTTATCATCCGGAAAGCAATTTTCAAGATGGCTGCTGGTGCAGGTTTCTTCCCAAGACCTAGTCCAACCACCCTATGAAATTTAAATGTGATCCGACAAACGGTAATGAAATTATCATCCGGAAACCACTCTGCCACCCGCATGCCTGGATGGATGGTGCCATTACATACTACGGGGTATAAAAAGTATTAACTTGCATGGCTACTGCCATATTACAAACTATACAATGCAGTAAAAATATGAGGTCACAACCGACCTTGCAGTGCCTGTTAGTCATCAGCACATAAATAAAACAAGACCTCCACTAATGGCGCATAATACCCTGCCATGATGACAAACCAATGAACGAGAGCGTTCAGAAAATATTTACTTCTTCCTTAGACCCAGACTTGTCATCCATCATCTGGAAACCAATTTTCAAGATGGCCACCACTGACTGGTGGCCATATTGGATTTAGGATCATCATAAATTTTTATGAGTTTCTTCACCAGACATATTCCAACCACCCTCTGTAGTGATCCGATAAATGGTAAAGGAGATATCATCCAGAAACCAACTTTCAAGATGGCAGCCCGTGGCTGGCAGCCATCTTGGGAGTTCGGATTATTGCCAATTTCAATAGGTTTCTTCTCCAAACCTAGTCCAATCACCCTATGAAGTTTCAAAGCGATCCGATAAACGGAGTTATCATCCAGAAACCAATTTTCAAGATGGTGGCTGGTGGTCATCTTCAATTTTGGATCATTGTCAATTTCGATGTTTCTTCCCCAGAGGTAGTCCATCCACCCTATGAAGTTTCAAAGCGATCCCATAAATGGTTTAGGAGTTATCATCCGGGAACTAATTTTCAAGATGGCCATTGGTGGCTAGTGGCCATCTTGAATTTTGGATCATTGTCAATTTTGATAGGTTTCTTCCGCAGGCCTAGTCCAACCACCCTAGGAAGTTTCAAAGTGGCCCGATAAACGGTACCGGAGTTATCATCCGGAAACCTATTTTCAAGATGGCCGCCGGTGGCTAGCGGCCATCTTAGATTTCAGATCATCGTCGACTTTGATAGGTTTCTTCCTCAGACCTAATGCAACCACCCTATGAAGTTTCAATGCGATCCGATAAACAATAACAGAGTTATCATGTGGAAAAAAATTTTCAAGATGGCTGCCTGTGGCTAGCAGCCATCTTGGATTTCAGATCATCATGGATTTCGATAGGTTTCTTCCCCAGCCGTAGTCCAACCACCCTATGATGCTTCAATGCGATCCGACAAATGGTAACAGAGTTCGTCCGCATGCACGCACGCCCGCCCGGACAGACGGCACCATTACAAATCTTTTGGCGGGGTATTATAAATATATACAATAAAATATCAAATAAAGGTCACATCCGACCTTGCGGTACCTAAAAGTAATCGGTACCTATTAAATATGGTAAAACAATATTATTACGTAGTTACCTATTATTCATTGGTACAAAAATGTCCTAACGTCACTAGTTAAAACGTGACATGATTGCGGTGCGAGCTGGCACGATTCTCAAGTCGCTGTTTGGTGGTTAGCCGCAGACGATCTAACTGATGTGGCTCATACCCAGGAACGGCTAAGAAGAACTCATGTTAGATGGTTAGTAGATAGTCACGCACGAACACATTTGAAGAATTATGTGGTCGTGAAACGATAGCTGCCCCTTATATTACTGAAGGGCTACGGTGAAAGTTAGTTTGATACATAATACATCTTATGGGGTACAAGACGATACGCATCGTGCTGTGCATAAAGCAATGTCCTTATCCGGACTACGGTAAAAAGTGTTAATAGAAAGCACGAGACATGTGCGGAGTTTGTCCTACCACATTTTTAGAGTGGTATGGCAGATCTGGCAAGATATCAGCGAACACCACCGTCCTACATACTGTTTTGGATCTTACACGATAGCCAAAAGGCTGCGCCACAGAGAAGGTCCCTCTGAAGTGTGTTGGAGTTGGGGAAACCTTCTTTTAATTTAGATTTTGCCCCCGGTGATATCTGCCTGGAGCTTACAAAGACTTCTTGCGGTGCGGTGCGTGTGCCCCAGAGACTAGAGCTCAAAACTGAAAGTAACTGTTGCGGGTTATGGTCTCTTCTCTGGCAGTTACACCACTAACTGTCTGTCGATTGGAATTTCGGAGCTCCTTTTATACTAAATGATGACATCATGATAGGACGTCTCAACCAATCAGCGTGCATGTCATAACAAGGTATGGTTACCCAACCACGTGATCTGCTGGACTTCACCCTATCAGGCACGTTCGCTATGGTGATGTTTATTTTAGACGGAAGCTTAAAATATTGGATGAATCTTCTCTGATATCTCAGCCATCTCTGAACTGATTTTGATTCTGTAAAGTTTTGAAATCCCCGTTCGATTCTGGGAACGATTCTTACCAAGAAACATGAGGATGGCCTGCATCTAAGAAATTACAGACAGAGGCCCGGAATATTCACAAGATGTCATTCTCTCCACATGCTAATGCATGTATGTAGGCAATCTCTTAAGGCTGTGCACGCGCACCGGGCCATCTCACAGATTCTGTTATTCTGAGCTTCTCTTATATGGCTTATTTATGCTTATCGTCCTACCCACAGGGATTGAGGGGGGGGGGGGGGGAGCTTAGAACATCCTAGGTTCTGCCATTCCATACCCAGATGAACTGGGACAGTTCACACCTGACCGGTTGATCCGCGCTACACCAGTCAGCTGCCTTCGGAGCTGCCCAGGTGTTACAGTTATATGACATCAAGGATACACAGGTTGTGGTGTATAAAGGTAGTCTTTTTGTCAAGAGCAGCTTTGTAGATAGGTATAAGTGGGGGAACTCTGTTTTTGGATTCATTCATAAAGATTCTCAATTTTTAGTTTGCTTGCAAATATTGGGAGAAGTTCGGCAGGGGGCTTCTTTTCCCCATCTATGAAGTCCACGTCACAGTATATTCCATCTCTAGCGGCATACCCAGTATGGACATGGGGGGGGGGGAAGTGTTTGTTTGTGGAATTTTCCTGCATAGATTTCAATGCAGTAGCAAGGTAACAGGTGAGAATCTCACAGGGGGTAGACCATCTCCCTGCAGTGAGCCTATTGATGTCTCAAACCATACAGACGTCGCCGACTTGACTCATACTCGCACCTTGGTCTCTGCAAGTAGTAGACTCACTCGGCGTAGCTCATGTTCATTGCAACTGGCCTGGCATAGTACATCTAGGATCTTTGAGCATTTAATTATGTCAAATGCTCGTGGCATGTCAAATGCTCGTGGCATGTCAATGCCCATTTTGTGGAAATCCCAGTGTTTGGACATAATTACTGACACAAGCATGCATTGAGCCCATACAGCTGCATCCATGTTTAACGCCACTTTGACATGATCCGGCGAAGTCATCGATCTTGTCTCGGATGCAGCACAGAGTAACATTAGGTAGGAGCACCCAATCTGCTACTAACAGAATTGTATTTGGCAGCATTTCAGTACCTAGGATATGGTTTTTACATAAGCATCAACAGTTTATCAGTATTTAATTTGAATGTTAATAGATCATATGAACAAGTTAATATATCAGATTCTCAGTAATCATTCTGCTTTTAAAGTTTGCAAGTTATGTTTTGAGAGTTATTATTCTACTTTTGAAATCCATAAAAAAAATCAGAGAATATATTATGAGCAACTCACAACTGACCAGACAGACACATGTGTGTCATACACCTTGAATTCTGTTGTAATGGACCTTTCCAGTTTTAGCTATCTTTAGCTAAGCTCCGCCAATACTGCAACGTGTTGGGATCGATCAATCCCTGAACTGCCTGACTATCAATTTCCCAAAAGCTATACAGGTAAGCTATTAAATATTTTATACTGTTTCAAAATATTCACCAGAATCTTTATTAAATAGTAAAGGCATACAGTTCATACAACGCTTAGCCCGTCATCAATTAAGCATTCATGACGAACCTATCTACATCATTCATCACATCATTGATTATGACATCATCCTACACATCACATAGTTTATTATGACATCATATGCTGGATGGATAAACCGCAAAGGTCCATTGCACCCAACAATTCTTGTTTCTTATTTTACTGTAGACTGTAGTCATTCAGTTTCATGATGAACAAACATGGATGGATAATTGGATATTGCTAGAAATAACATAGTTTTGAAATTGCAAAAACAGTCACAGTTGTAGGCACATATGGAATGAGGGATGGCAACAATTCAGTGACACGGTGCTTTACCTTGATGTGTGCAGACTGGGTACTCCTGGCCCTGCCTTAATTATGCAGCACCCTACCCTAAAACTCAATTTATTTGTTTTTGACAATAAATGGCCTAATTTCACAGCAAAAATGCCTTGTGCAGATGCCCTCTTTACCACTTGTACTGACCACCCTGTCCTTTGGTCATTCAATGTAAAACACTGTGACACATATATATATATGCAAGAGAAAATTTAATACTGATCAGGTTCATCAATGGCACATTTTCATTCTACGCACACATTATCTAACCGCAGTCTATACTCAGGTCTGGATGACACAATATGAAAAACAAATGATTGACATTACAATTTATTGTAGACTCTACTCTAAATGCAAATACAGGAACACAGAGAGCCCTAGAGAGATGACTGTCATAAATTAGCGGCATTCCCAGGATTACATAAGCCACAAAGCAGTCTTGTCTTCATAGATAATGGATGAATCCGATCTGTCAGTCAAGTATATCATGTCATAACTAATCTGAACTCTTGATAGCTATTCAGGTGATCAAATATGTCAGTCCTAAACTATGCAGGAAATGTTAATCTTTTCATCATGCTGCTAAAGAAAGATATTCAGGCTTTAGTAGCTAAATATTAGTACATTTCAACAGCCTATGATAGCTGTCATGATTTACTTTTCAACCAATCAGAAAAATACTAGCGCGTCTGCCTCCGGATATAGCTCAGTCATACAGGTGCCTGCTATAGTTTGGCACTGTGGTATAAAAGCAATCATACAGGTAAGCGGTTGAATATTTTGAAACTAATTTGACTGGATGTTGTTGCTGCCATAGGCAGCAACAACTTCCAGTCAAATTAGTTTCAAAATATTCAACGAGATGAATATTACATAATAAAGAATGTAATACATTGGCACTTACATGACATCACACACTATCGCTTGAGGAGACAAAATGGTGGTGATCACTGTTCAACATTTACGCGATATTACAAAGCAGATAATTGTGATACAGAAATGGGAATGTGACAGGATATGAATGATCTGGAATCGATAAACCATAATCTTGGTGTAGTATAACATTTGAGATGAGATTAGCATCGCTTTAAATACGTCACATGTAGGCTGACATCACAATCATAATTGACAATACTCCATCATGAACATGGAAATTAATCCGTCAGTTGGACGAATTGATTGTCTTTACTCGTTAAAAAACATTCGCTTGAATAATTTGAAACTTAAATTGTGACTGGGCGCTGTTGCTGCCATAGGCATGAACACCACCCAGTCAAATTAGTTGCAAAACTTTTTTAGGAAATATTTGAACTTTTGACCCCACACCTGATGGCGGCGGAGCCAAATCTAAATGTCATCTTGCATGACGTAACTATATGACTGGGTAACCCGCACTCCACATTTGTTTGAATTTCAGGCAACAGTTTTGGAGGGGGTAGCATGATGGATGGGTGGAATCAGACGGATGGAGGCGATTTTAATATCCTGGACGTTTTGTTGATATAATACCCATAATCTTTAACCCTTCTTGTGTCATGGGTAACCTCCATCATCATGCTATACTTAAGTCTCGAGAAAACCCCTCTCTATGAATTAAGTGCGCAGCACAGAAATTGGGCTCCTGGAAACTCGGCCTGTTCAGTTAATCGATATTTCATCAATAGTTGATTATTTTTCCTGGCGATTATATAATAGTGTAACATAAAATAATAAAAAAAGAAATCAATTTAATCAAGCAAAAATCTATTATTTATTTTAATCAGGCATCGGTGGTCTGATTGTTCTAGTAAGATAGTTGTATAAACATCTATTCCTGACGTTCAAGCCTGCACCTTCCGAGTCATAATCCATGCATGTGAATATTTATATAAGTAGTTGTTTAATAAGCCAATGATAGGACGCATTTGTTTGCTACTGTTTAATATCCCCTCTGAATATAGCCTTCCATAGGCTGAAGTGTTGGTAGTCATTTTGCGAAAAATTATAACGACTGAATTACTATTTTTCATAGTAAATTCTAAAAATTTTGAGGCAAATTTTCACAAATTCAGATAATTGTTTTGGAACTAATTTGGCTTTAAACTTTTGGTGCCTAAGGCAGCAACAACTTGCAGTCAAATGATTTTCAAAATATTTTGACTTTTCTAATGCTGTGAAAATAGGGAAACATTGTAGATAGGCACTACTGGTTGAAATCTATATGACAATAAAAATAATATGGACATTTCGCACAAAGGTGATTTACAAATTTTCGATCCAACTTTTCATAAATTCTGCTGATTGTTTTGTATCTAATTTGACTTAAAGCTGTTGCTCCACCCACAATCAAATGACTTTCAAAATATTCAGCTTTTCCAATGATGGAAAATAGGCAAACATTGTAGATAGGTGCTACGGGGGAGAGCTCTATATAATTAAAAGTTAATCTCAGTAATGTTAAAATTAAATTGGCGCCTTTTTACTGACTTGAAAATCTTGGCAAACGTGCCGGTTTCTTAAAACCATTATCCAATGGGAACGAGTGAACAATGGATTCCAAATTGACTTCATTAGACTGGGCGTGGCTGTTCCTCATGTTCAGCCAACCGCAGGACTGGTTGATATAGTCTGCCTTATTGAGCGTCTTCGGTCTTTTCATAGGCCTACTTCGTTGAGATAATCTAAACCTAACTAGGAACCAATTCACAAAATTGTGTAATCTGTTATTTTTATAGAAAATCAGATATTTTTAGCAATTCATTAATTCATTCATTCACTCATTATTATTATTAATTTTAAGAAATCTATACTCTCTCTCTAGCCCCCCCCCCCACCCTTCCTTCCCTACCTCCCTCACTATATAGTTGCTACTTCCAAAGTTTCAAGATTAAATAGTCGATTATCCGATTAAATCAATTGTTTTCCAGGCATCATAATCGATTATTTATTTATATAATCAAACTGAAACTGAAACAATTGTGAAAAATTGTGGCCAACATTTAGCGATTTTATAGCCATTTTTCATCGTATTTTTTGTGATTTTTTTTTGGCAAAATTGCAATAATGGTGATGCGGATGTGTCCAGCGCGATATTCTGCCAAGGAGGCTTTGAGAATTCTGATGGATTTATCCGGTTCTGGTGATGAATTGGTCATAGATTCTGATATTAGTGATGGAGAGGGCCCTGGAAGCGATTCAGACTCAGATACTGCCAATTCTGAGGTAACTATTGTTCGAACACCAACAAAGGGCCATGGCCATGGACGTGGTCGTGCATGTACTCGTGGACATGTGATTCAACCACCAACCATGGATAATAATGACACTGAATATGTGCCTAAGATGGGGTAACTTAGATGAGAGGAATGATGATCAATATCCAGTATACTCTGGCAAACATGGACCCACAACTCAGTTCACTGCTGTCAACATATGCATTCTTATGTATAAACAGTTTATCTCACTGAAGCTGAATTTTGACCTAAGACCTAACTTTACAACCTGGCTACATGAATGTATTTCAACAATTTATATAAAACAAGAGCTCCCCAAATGGCGTATAATACCCCGGCCTGATGACAAACCTATGAATGAGAGCTTTCAGAAAGCGATTTCACGTGTGAAATAAAATTCAGGCTGTCTTGGATTTGCTTGGATTCTCTTGAATATCCACGCTATTGGAAAATTATTCAATCCATACCAGCTTGAATTTCCTTGAATTAGCTTGGACGTTATATAGTTGCTTGAACTTCTTGAAAATCCCATCTCTCAGAATTCAAGCTAGCTTGGACCTTCTAGGATTTTTAAAATGTAATCATGAAAAAGCTTCTTGAACTTTCTCAGACTTTTCTGATTTGTAAGAATTCAAGCTTAACTTGGATTTTCTAGAACTTTGTTTTGTCGGAGATGAAAGAATCCAAGCTACTTGAATATTCTTGTATATTCACTTTCACTAACCAGAATTTCTTGAATTAGCTTGTACTAAGGCAAGAATAGATTCTGTAGTTGTGTAGAGGTGACCGTGACCTGGTAAATTGGCGGGAAATTTAGTCTTTATATAAAAAAAAGCAAACAGTACATTCATTGCATTGATCATTACCAGCTATGGGTATATAGAATATGATAGTTTGGAAACACTGCCACTACTGTTAGATAGAATGCTTAGCATCAGTAACCTTAAGTGGAAACTGAACTGTATTTGGAGGTATGTACTGTATTCTCTTGATTTGCTGAGATTTATTCAGAGTTACCAGTTTCGGTAAAACTTTTTCAGTTCTATGGAAATAATGCAGTGATCATGACTTTCTAATTAGTATCATGGTAAATTAACAATCTCTGTCTGTAAGAATAACAAACAAATCAATCAGAAACTCATATATTGTTAATGTCTCGCTGAAATTGTATTATTGAGTATTACATGTAGCTCACCTACCATGAAGGTGATTTTGGTTTTCAAGTATATAGATTTATGTATAATATTCTCTGTGTGTACGTGCATGCATTTTATGTTAATGTCCAAGCCATTTCAAGAGCTAGGATTAGCTGGAATTTTCTTGAATAAAATTCTTACCTTGAAGTTCAAGTTAGTTGGGACTTTCTGGAATAAAATCCAAGCTAGCTGGGATTTTCTTGAACATTCAAGCCATCTTGGATTTTCTTGAACATTCAAGCTAGCTTGATTTTCTTGAATGCTCAAGCTAGCTTGGATTTTATTGACTGTTCAAGCTAGCTTGGATTTTCTTGAATGTTCAAGCTAGGTGGAATCTTCTTGAATTTTACGTGGCCAATACTGGCAAGCTAGCTTAAATTATCCTGAATGTTCAAGCTAGCATGGATTTTCTTGAATGTTCAAGCTTTCTGGAATTTTCTTGGATTTTACTTTAACTAGGCCTTTCTTGGATTTTCTGGAATTATCTTGGATTTTATGTGGCTTGGATTAGCTGGTTGCCAGTGGCTGGCGGTCATCTTGGGTTTCGGATCATCGTCAATTTTGATAGGTTTCTTCCCCAGACCTAATCCAACAACCCTACATTGTATGAAGTTTCAAAGCAATCGGTAACAGAGTTATCATTCTGAAAACAATTTTCAAGATCGCTGCCAGTGGCTGGTGGCCATCATGGATTTTGGATCATCGTCAATTCGATAGGCTTCTTCCCCAGCCCTAGTACAAACATCCTATTAAGTTTCAAAGCGATCTGACAAACGGTAACAGAGTTATCATCTGGAAACCGCTAAACATTCTATTATGCACATTTTGAAACTATAAATCTAATTTGTTTGGAAGCTATAATCCGCTATAATTTAAAATATTTGAATACCTATATACACAAGTGCTACAAAATTGAGATACCTGGATGAAGATTTTTTTATTATTGAATTTCACAACACAACCGCAGACAACTATAGTTGACACAAAGAACAGTTTTTGTGATAAAAATAAGAAAGTCAGTCACATAAAAGACAGGTTGCGGCTTGATGCAACTTATTATGGCCATATATAGTGTATAGTTTGGGACCAAATGGACGTGGTTCATTAAGACAGGTGGTTCACTGGTTGCAAGACAGCCATATCGCAAAGAACCAGTATCTATTGGATCCAAAAGCAGGTGCTCTTTATGGACACATTAATCTGTCTCTCTCATTCTCTATCCTTCCTTCCACCCTCCCTCTCTCTCGCTCTCTCTCTCTCTCTCAGCACTTGAAATCGCCAAGCCGGCCAAAACCTGCCTCTGTCATGGTTTTGAGGAGTATCCATCTCCAGGCCAAGAGCAGAGTATTTTTTGAAAATTTATCACTGGAATGTCTGGAACGATGACAGACAGTCACACAGTGTATTCCAATGCTAAGTTTTAAAAAGTGTTTTTCTCTCAGGCTGCATATGGACATTGACACTAAAACAGAAATGCCAAATTTCCTGACAAACCTGAACAATTATTATTAAGGCTTAAACCGGTAAATTTGTTCAATTTTCTAATAAAAAATGTCCATTTGCAGGCCAAGAGATTATTTCTGAAAATGTATGACTGGAATGACTTGCTTAGTTATCGAGCCAGTCATTGCACTGGTAAATTTTCAAAAATAGTCTTATCTTGCTCAGCAACTGGACATTTTTCTAGACCACTGCAGAAGCCGTTTTAGCCAGCTTGAGTGTTAAAGGGTTATGGCTTAAAATGTACAGACCAGAGAAACGTAGAATCTGCGGTGAGGTGACTGTCCGCTTCAGATGTTTCATAGCATCTACAATAGGCATAACTTCACTGCAAATGTACTATTAAAGCTGTCATTTGGTTCAATACGGCATCTGTATGTCACACATCAGTCTACGCATACAGCACAAAAACATTTTTCCTATACATACATGACATAAGGAAATAAACCCTGATTAGGAATCAGTATCAAACCAGCTAATACTCTATGCACACGCACAGTATTAAAACCACAGTCTTCCTGTACATAAGGGCTCTAATTTAACCCTATAATAGTCAGACCGCCCAAAACCAGCCCCTAAAGTTATCTCATGGAATGTCTATTTGCATGCCAAGAAGACTATTTTTGAAAAGTCACAATTGAAACGCCGGCTCGATAACCAAGCCAGTCATTTCAGTGGTCAATTTAAATATTTTGATTTTCAATGACTAAATTTGACTATTAAAGGGCTAAACATCAGATGATGTCTAGTTAGATGTTATACAGCTAGCGAGACAATATGAATAAAAGTAATTATACAATTAAAGGTGCATATTCGCACCAAAATGCTTGAAAATAAAATTGTTGAAATTATATACTTTTATATGCTTAATTTGTGTACCTTGATGTAATGAAACAAAAAAGAAATCTTAACATATAATAATTTCATTCCATATAAATAGATTTCATAGGTTTAGTTGTGAATTTGAATTAGGGATTCGTGCCTCTAATTCAACTTGACATCTTAAAAAATTATATTAATCTATACGTAATGAAATCATCTTATGCTAAGATTTATTTCGTTTCATTATATCTAGGCACACAATTTAAGCCTCTAAAAGTATATAATTTTAACAATATTATTTTGAACCATTCTAATGTGAATATGCACCTTTAAAACTGTCTATAAAGAATACAATACAAACTGTATGACTGCTAGTCTCCTTTATAAACATGTATCTTTTATATAGAGGGTCCAATGCATTGGTTCTCTGATTTTGGAATAGTGAAAGTATATGTCATTTATTATGGAGGTGTCCTTTAAAAGCAGGTTTGACTGCACAAATCATGATCAATTATGACCACATGAAACAGTGACTCTTCGTGTCCCATTTAATATATAATCTTAATCACTTCAATATTAATTTAGTTTAGTTAAATCGATCTGATTGTTTACTTTAAAAAAATAAAATGATGGATCCCAAGGCAGCAATGATGTTTTAAATCTTAATTCATCAGGTTTTATGTATTCACATAACCGTGAATTACTTAATTGACTCTTGGAATTAAAGATGAAAACCGATTTAAAAATAACCATTAAGTGGTAAATGTATCAATTGATTATGACAACTAGATAGCAAGCAGTGCCCTCTGAGCTGATCATATTGTTTTATCAAAGTCTACTTACATGTGATTGTAGAGAATTGTCAACCGATTATTATGACTGGTTAAAACGTCTTTAAAGGGATATTCCACTGGGGGGATTTTATGCATCTGACGTAAAGTACTAATTTTCCGCATTAATTTGAGACCAAGAACACAATTTTATGCCAACAAATAAAAAAGATATCCTCAATTTAAATTGCTAAAGTAAGCAGTAGATAGAGGCGCCATTTTGGACAATCAGCTGACGTCACCGACACACCTACTCTGTTTTCCCGATCGAGGATAGTCGTAACCAGGGGAGGTAAATCTTGCATCTCGTGGATAATTAGCATACTGGCTAAACAACTGACACTTTGCAACAGTGTTTGGAGGAAATTAAAGTGCAATTAGTGTCCCGATGATCGCGCCAGTCATTGTAGTGCTAAATTGTCAAAAATTGTTTTCCTATGGGCAATTTCTATTTTTAAAAAACATTGAAGGGTTATGCCAGGAGCGTGTTTGCGATCAACCAGCTACAACAAATTCTTGAAAGATATGTTAGTTGAATAAATGTTGAATGTAATTTCTCTGAAAGCTGTTGCTATTGCAACTTCTGCTTCCAGTCAAATTCCAGTTTCAAAATATTCAACAGGCAGTAAATATGGGTCAACATTTAAAAATTTGGGATCAGTTAGTTAACCCTTTCAAGGACAGAAAAGCAGAAAGCTTAAAATTTACCCTGCATAGGCCTATTGTTTGAAACTAATTAGTTTGGAAGCTACTGCAACATAATTCTAGGGAAATTTAATTCAGAATATTCAACACTCTGCATAGTTATTTTATAATTGTGAGTAAACGTTGTAAATGATTAATAACGCTGGATTTCAATAGTGTGAAAGCACTAAACTACTAATTATGTCTAGCGTACACTTGTCATTATTTACTAGCTGTCACCTACTATCGTCTATGAAGTAAGCCGCTAAGCGGTTGCCTATAATTGACCGACCGGGCAATCAGCGACATCGTTTCATTTTGGTTTGCAAATCTCGTTTTACAATTGATGCAAGCAAATACGAGGTTAATTGTCGAGTTTGATTCTGTTATATTAAAATTAAGTACCGTGCCTTTTGTTTTGAAATGCATGACACATTATTTTAAAATTATACAGACTATATGTTCTAAACTTGTGTCTTCCAAATTTAAATGTGGACGATATCCATCCAGTGCCGATGTTATGACGCCATCTTTCAGTTAGCCCCTTTTCATGCGGATGCTTCTGTGGATCTGGTATCTGAAAATGTGAATTTCCGTATCCTTTCCATGATCGTTTCTATTACTGCAAGCCCATGCTTACCATGCGGACATGATGCGATTTAACCATTTCACGCCAGCACCAGCCTCTGCAATCGTCAAGTTGAGGACGCAGGTCAAAAGAAGGCTATTTTGAGAATTTACAACTAAAACGACTGTCTCAGTAACCGAACCAGCCATTCCAGTGGTCAATTTTCAAAAATAGTCTTCGCTTGGCCTGCAAATGGCCATTCAATAAGGAAATATTCTGATTTTCCTGACAGAATTTGGTCATTAAAGGGTTAATTAATATTCGGCCGTCATAACGCGAAATAAACAGGTAAATCTAAAAGCGCTGGCGATATTTTGCTGGTGTGTCGTTGATGTCATAATCTCGCGATTTCTCGCTCTCGTTGCGAGAAAATGGATGAGCATTTTGGGCATATTCATTTTATTATTTCTCGGCAATGGAACGGTGTATTATATATTTTTTTGCGGCAACTATTTCGGATTATAGAATATTTTTAGCTGAACTATTCCCGATTTTCACTGGAATTTCCCTTTAAACATGTTTAACATGATACCATATATTACAATTACATGCATTTTTTTCATTACAACTTGCATGCTCAAGAAAGTTGCTGCTTTCTAGGGATATTATTAATGCGTAACAGCCTTCAACAACATCGCTTTCAAATTTAACATTGTGTGCTCAGGCATCCTCACAGCAGGTCTAATCTAAATTATAAATTGTGAACAACTTCCCCACCAGTTTTAGGCTTATCCACAACAGGGACTTTCTATATGATCCTGCAATCAGTGTTAGGTTAGCATTACCACCTAAATAACTGTATTCTTAAAGTCGGTCAGGAGAATAGCACAGCTTTGACCGTGTTGACCAAATTCAGCGGGACTGTATTCCCACACAGTCAGACTGCTCATATTGACAATCCATAGATGGAAGCTAATTAAGTTGTAAGCTTTCAACAAGAACAAGAGCTCCACAAACGGTTCATTATGATGACAAACCAATGAATGACAGCTATCAGAAAATAGTGATTTCTTCCTCAGACCTTGTCCAGTAATCCTATGAAGTTTCAAAGCAATCCACTAAACAGAATAGGAGTTACTACTCGGTACACTATTTTCAAGATTCACCAGTGGCTGGTGGCCATCTTGGATTTAAGATTATCGTCATTTTCGATAGGAACATCTCCAGGCCTAGTCCAACAACCCTATAAAGTTTCAAAGCAATCCGATAAACAGTAAGGGAGTTATTGACCAGAAATACATTTTCATGTTGGCCGCCCTTGGCAATTTGGATAGATTTCTTCTACAAACATCGTCCACCCACCGTATGAGATTTCAAAGCAATCTGATAAATGGTAACGGAGCTATCACTTGGATTTTTGATCATCAACAATTTCCATCAGTTTCTTTCCCAGACCTAGTCCACACCCACTCTATGATGTTTCAGCGCAATCCGATAAACGGTAACGGAGTCATCATCCGGAAACCAATTTTCAAGATGACCGCCGGTGGGTGGCGGTCATCTTGGATTTTGGATCATCATAAATTTTGAGAGGTTTCTTCTGCATACCTAGTCCAAGCACCCTTTGAAGTTTCAACGCGATCCAATGAATGGTAACAGACTTAACATCTGGAAACCAATTTTCAAGATGGCCGCCAGTAGCTGGTGGCCATCTTGGATTTCGGATCATCATAAATTTTGAGAGGTTTCTTCCGCATACCTAGTCCAATCACCCTTTGAAGTTTCAACGCGATCCAATAAACGGTAACAGACTTAACACCTGGAAACCAATTTTCAAGATGGCCGCCGGTAGCTGGCGGCCATCTTGGATTTCGGAGCCTCATAAATTTTGATAGGTTTCTTTTGGATACCTAGTGCAATCACCCTATGAAGTTTCAAAGCAATCCGATAAACGGAAGTAGAGTTATCATCCGGAAACCAATTTTCAAGATGGCCGCTAGTGGCTGGCGGCCATCTTGGATATTAGATCGTCGATTTCGATAGGTTTCTTCCTCTGAACTAGTCCAATCATTCTCTGACGTTTCAAAGTGATCTGATAAACTATATTAGAATTATTGTGCGGAAACTAGATCCACTGGTGGCCATCTTGAATTTCGGATCATTGTCAATTTCGACAGGTTTCTTCCTCAGCCTCAATCCAATCATCCTCTGAAGTTTCAAAGTGATCCTATAAACTATAGCAGCGTTATCGTGTGGAAACCAATCATCCACTGGCGGTCATCTTGGATTTTGGATCATCGTCGATTTCGATAGGTTTCTTCCTCAGACCAATTCCAATCATCCTATGAAGTTTCAAAGCGATCCAATAAATGGTAGCAGATTTATTGTGTGGAAAACACTCTGCCGGCCGGCCAGCCGCCCGCCCACGCGCCTACCCGTAAACGCCATCACATAATACACCCCCAATTTTTTGGGCAGGGTATAAAAATCAGAGATTGCAGACTATCGCTATCCAGTTTTCGTCAGATTTTAAAACTAAGATTCCAAATGCATGGGTCTAATGTAAAACATGGCAGCATTGAGGATGATGCAGACGGATGGACAGGCGGATGCCGAACTGGGGAGTGATCACTATATCTCAGCTGACTGACATGTCAGCTGAGACACAAATTTTGACATTTATTGAGATTTGTTATATGGATCATGACCAAACAAATTGAACCTACAGTCTCCAAGATAATTCATAGATCTGAAATTTGAGCCTATCCGGATCTGCATTTTTTAACAGCTCCCGATAGACACAGATCCAATACTGTTATCCTGTTATGGGGAGAGCAAGGGTAACAATCATATGTCCTCTAATGCAAACAGACATTCTATTAACTCTAGGATGACACAGTAAAGGCTGACTCTCACAGATTATCATACTCATTTACTTGGACATGTGTGTGATTACTGAGCTAATATGCATAGAAATGCCAAGTCCGCCAAGCGTACATATCAATTAACTAAGCCTAGAACCTGGTATAAAATGAACAAGACGTCTAAGGGGCCTGTATCGCTCACCTGGACCATAGGCATCTCAACCAGAATGGTCATTAACAATAAGTAGAACTTTCATGAGTTGAGCAGACTTGTAACAAGAAAACAGAGGCCATGTTTCTTTATGTATCAACTTCTCTTGAACAAACTTTAATGGCCCTTAGTCATCAATATCATATCTCCCAAAGGTTGCTTTCATGAAAACCATTTGGCAAATCAAGTTCCCTTGAGCAAACTTGGATCAGCGTGTGCCCTAAATCATATTTTATGAGCTTTGAATCAATCACTCAAACAATTTCGACAAAGATTTTTAGACATTTCTAAAAATCAAGCTAAATCCATGATGGCCGCCAGGGCTAGGGTCAATACCTTCAAAAGTATTTAAATACAAATACAAATACTTTGGAATTCCTCAAATACAAATACTTGTGTTTTGCAAAGTGTTTAAATACAAATACAAATACTTAGGGTAAGTATTTGAAATACTTCTCAAATACTTCTTACATGTCTTATATAAGACCAAAGTATGGTACTGAAGTAACTATAGTGATGGACAGCCAGACCCTCAAATTTACATGAGCACAGACATTCATAGATACGAAACTAAGAGTGCAAAATGAAACAAGTATCATTTTATGAATGGAAAATAATGTAAGGAAAATAGCTATGATATCAGTATCTTATTTTTTTATATATTTGTGGATGACGTTAATATTATACCATATCTAGGGTCAAGTTTGACGGGTTACCCATAGTTAAATATAGTTGAATAGATCCCAGCCAAAGTTGAAAAAGTAAACTAGCTAGTAACGTTAGTCAACCAGCATCCTGAATGGTTAATGCAAAATTATATAAAATTCAAAATGGCAGATAACCTTTGCTTTCCACTTTTAAATGCACATAAACATGTAAATATTTCAATATCTAATTTAGGTTTGATGAAATTATACTTTCCTGATGTATGGCAATGTTTCCACTGTATCTCAAATGGACACCGCTAGACACTTTAGCATGCTACATGTAACATACTCATTGTCATAGCATCATAGCCCACAAAATAAGACATAAATCTTGCTTTGCTGGTGAGGCTTTCATGATTGTGGGTTTTTTGTATTTATAACTGAAAATTGTAGTTGCAAAATTTCAATTCCTAGGGGAGAGTATAGCAAATACATATTGATACAAAATCTTGTGATTATTTTAAAAACATTTTGACTGAGAGTTGTTGCTGCCAGTCAAATTATTTTTAAAACATTTACTAATTTCATATATATTACCGTTGAAACCAGGCGTATTAACCCTTTCACCGACAAATCCCTGAAAAAGTAAATTCTTTACTATATGGTTGACTTCAAAATGAGAAATGGGGGAATTCATTGGTGAGTGTTAAAATTCAGACAGAAATGGAACAACATTAAACAATGTTTAATATTTAATGATTTTGTTTATTTATTTAGATCCTTGCTGAATATTCTTAAGACTATCTCATTTAAAAACTTCTGATCTTTAGTTAATTTGAAAACCTATGTTGCTGTATCCTGCTGCTGTCTAAGAAAAGCAATATTTCCAAAATGTACATCAGTATTTCTTCTACAATTAATCTTTTAACATCATTATGAAACAGGATAACTGCCATCTAAATGTATGCTATGAATATAAAATTCATGATGAAATTGGGTAACACTCTGGTATAGTGTCATGAAAGCTAGTACAACATGTACAATGGAGGTGTTGTTAATACCAGACTAGCTCTATCTAGCTTGCTTTGAAAGGAAAGCCAATACTGATAAGAGATTTAGACCAGCTAAACAAGTTTCTTACTCAGACTCAATTATCTATGACAGTTTTATGCTGTTAACCCTTTAATGGTCAAGCCAGCCCAAACTGGTCTCTGTATTGGTCTTGAGTATTGCCCTTTTACAATCCAAGAGAAGACTATTTTTGAAACTTTACCACTGGAATGACTGGCTTTATAAGCAAGCTAGCCATTCCAGTGGACTGAGATATATTTATTATCTTTAAACGGTTTTTCAAAATTTCGGTATGAATGGGATAGCAGGATTTATTTATTTAATTTATTTATTGTATTTATTTATATCTGCTAAAATTATCCGACTCAAAGTTGTTTTTTGGAAACACTTGTACTGAAATTATACCCAAAAATATTCAGAGCTTTTATTTTATTTGTAAGTTTCCGAAATTTCATTCCTTTTCACATGACAACTGATCTTCATACTGAAAAGCATTGCTTGTAGGCTGCTGCTGTCTAAGAAAACAACATTATTTCCAACATTTACGTGATCCCTTCTCCTACAAATTTTAATTATTTGACATAAGAGCTCAAGAAAGGGTAATTAACCCCAATGACACCCACACACCCACCCAATCTAAATGAATGATTTGAATATAAAATTCATGGTGAAAAGGGTTAAGACTCTGGTATGAGTCCTGCAAGCTGGTATAATGGAGGTGTTGTTGTAACTTTACCTAGTTTGCTTTGAAAGGTGATAATTGCCCATTCTACTACAGATAAGAATTTGAGAATTAAATCAGCTATACAAGACTCAGACAGTAGGATTCAGTTAGTGCAGTACAGTACTATACATTGGTAAGGAGTTGTGCTGTAACAGCAAGTAAAGGCCAACCTGGAAGCAAAGTTCATTTCATTCTATATATGCATTAATAATGTGTGTTACATAACAGAGAAAACCATGTGAATATTTTGAAATCCATGTGACTGAAAATGGTTGCTGCCTAAGACCACACCACATTCCGCTAAATTATTTTCAAAATATTCTAAAGATTTCATTTCCATCTTCTTTAAAATCAGGATAACATGTGTGAAGCTTATGAAAAAGAATTTTTAAAATAATTTCATGACAATTTGCATAGTACTATTTATAAAAGGATTATCTCTATTCTTATTGGATCATGTTTTTAACACTGATGCCCTAGCAACTATATTTCAAGACAACCATAATGTTGATTATGTTGACAAAGATTTCACTGGAGGTTGTTGCCTCTTAAGGCAACAACTGTAAGTCAAATTAATTTTCAAATATTCAACAGAGTATGACCTGCAGACCCTTACAGAAATTTAAGCATGCGGCGAGCGTGCGCCAAACGTGCGGTAAGAATTTTAGATTGCATGAGCTTTCCCAAGCTCGCCGCAAGCTTGCAGCGCGCTGGCGCAACCGTGTGGGAGCTAGCCATTATTTTTTTGCGAGCTCGGCCAAGCAAATGTCATTTTCATGTTAGATCACACAAGCTTGTGCAAACTCGCGTGAGCTTGCGCAAACTTGCGCGAGCTTGCGCAAACTAACATCATTTTCTCATTCAGTCTGTGCATACATATATAAAGAAACGCAATAATACTGGTTCTAGGTAATATAACCCTGAGTCGAGTTGACCTGGCTGACCTGCTAAAATCAGCGGGAAATTTAAGTCTTTGTCCAAAGAAATCTAGTGCATTGACTATTAGTATATGCATGGGTTATGAGTTATGGATACAGAATTTAGTACTTTGAAAAGTCTGACATAACTGTTAAATAGAATGCTTAGCACTAGTAACCTTAAAATGGAAATAGCTGTCTTGGGAGTTATGTATCTTGTTGATTTGCTGCAATTTATTGACAGATACCAGCTTTGGTACAACTTCTTAACCTCTATACTCTTTAGTAATGCAGTGACCACTCTGGCCTTCTATTAATACATGCGTGTAATATGTTAACAGTCGACCAGATGACCCGAAGGGTCTGGTCTTATGTTTTATTAATTACATATACCTACCTCCTTGCATTACTATTGCTCTTTCCTTCTCTGAAGGGAAGCGTAGTAGGATGAAATTCTTACAGCCAATGTTTGCTGTGCTTTGTGGTTACAGAGTGACTGAAGGCTTCTTCAGGAATCTCCATACTCTCTCCAATGATGAGATCCATAGCAATTCGCTTGAATGCTATATCTCAGAATGAGGCAGCAAGAGGGTTAATACAAAACCCGGAGCCAATGAGTGAATCATAAGGCATAATGACAATCTCATTGGCTGACAGTCGTCACATGACTTTGTTGTAGCAACCAAGTCTTCATTCCTTGACGAATCCAGTCATACAATCCAGCTTTGTGCAGATTCATGAAGAGGCAGATGATCCTATCACTACTCGACTCTGAATCCAACTAAAGCTGAAACTTAAGAATTTACCTAAATACTTAATATTATATGACTAAAAAATCTTTAATAAATACACAAATGTGTCGAAAACTGACATATCCTGGTATACTCTAAGGCTGAGAGATATAGTGAATATCTTATACTGAATATAACTATTCTACCAAGATATGACCAAAGAAAGAAGCCTCAAGCACCACCACCCCCTCCCCCCCCCCCCACCCCCAAAAAAAAATTTGACAGAGGGGATGCTTGAGGTGGGCCGTAATGCAAGGAGGTAGGTATATGTAATTGGTAAAACATAAGACCAGACCCTCCGGGTCATCTGGTCGTTATTACTACATCACAACCTACCTCCTTGCATTACTATTGCTCAAATACAGATTTCAACATTGCACAAAACCCGGGAGGCGAATTTTTGCGAAAAATTGATGTAAAAATAGAGAAAGAATACGAAGTTAGAAATAGATAGCTATTTCTAAGAATTGCTCTATCAAGCATCTTGAAAGAGATGAAATTAAAGAATAACGAGAAGATAATAAAGAAGGTCATAAATGACCCCTGGAAGCAAGAGAGAAGATGACATGATGATGAGAGAAATGATATGAAAAAAGGGGTGAAATACACACATGAGAATTAAGTAATGAATTCCCACTAACTCCAACTAGACTAAAGAGAATGAAGATGAAGAAGTAAGAGAAGATGATGAATGAGGACTACGAGTCATGGTCCCTGAAGTTACCGTATGAATCTTTTTATAGAAAAAGGAAGAGGGACTAAAATCTATAATATAGAGGTTAATAAAGGTGTTCTCGGACTTCCAGTTAGCAACTAGCATGATGTAATCTAATGACGATCCATTAAAAAGAGAGAGAGCAAGATGGAGCAAGGCCCTTAACACAATGGGCCTTGACTCCCATCAGAGGATTATCTCCTGGAGAAGCTAATTCATAGCAAATTTTAATAGTATCCATGATCCAACGGGAAATAGTGACAGGACGATTTAGACAATCTGCAAATGTAACCCAAAGATGTCTAATATCGGATCGCTTAGAATCAGTACGAAGTTTATACATATTAAGGGGCTTGACTGGGAACCATACAGAATCATCTGGCAACAAAGAAGAAAGTCTTTGAATTATCAAAGGTTGACTCAAGAGTTAAACTGAGTCTTGAACAAGAATTCTGCATTGGGATAGAGAATAAGGCTATGACCCGTAACTTGAAATCTAACTAATTCAGCTGAAAGAGCATGGATTTCAGAGCCATGGCTAGCTGATGCTACTGCTAGAAGAAACTGTTTCTAGTGTACGATGTATCAAGCACACAGAAACCAAAGTTTTGAAATGTATCCCCGCTAGAACTTGTGATATAAACTAAAGGTTCCAGGAAGGAATGTGTCTCTTAAACGGAGGACGAGAAGTACCCAAACCTTTACTGAGATAGCGAAATGTTTCTGAATTTGGACTGAAGGATCGATTAGACACTCGACAAAGGAATTCAGACCAAAAAGAGAGGATCTAATAATATTAACTGAATTCTTCAACTGATCAAAGAGGAAGAACAGAAACTCAGTGACCTGAGCTACAGAGGCCTCAGAAGGTAAGATAAATGGTATGCACAACATTCTTTGAAAAATTCAAATCTAACTTTATAGATGTATCGACTGGAAGATCTGAGAAGATTTTTTTTTAATAGTTCTTGAGACCTGACTGAAAAGATTGACGAAGGCGAGGGCAACTCGACAGCTTCCAGACTGACAGGCGAAATATTTCCGGGTTCTGATGGAGAATCCTGCCTATGTTCTGGGAAAATGGATCGTGGGAGACAGGGAGTAGCAGAGGGAGATCTACAAGAAGGTCTAGGAGATCCGGAAACCAGGATTTAGTTGGCAAAACTGGGCTAATAACAGGACTATGCAGGGATGTTGCCTGATCATTCTGAGATCCAGCGGAATGAGAATCGTAGGGGGAAAAAGCGTAGGAGAATATGATGTCCCAAGATTGAGTTAGAGAGACTACTGAGAGCCAGAGATTCCAGGAAAGGAGATATGAAAGTGGATATCTTTTCTGTTCTTGAGAGAAGCAGATAGATCTATATGGGGGCGAGAGGAACTGAGGAAAAATGACTGGACTACAGCCTCTTACAATTCCCACTCTATTTCTGGTATCTTTGAAGGGCGAGATAATGGGTCAGCCAGAAAATCAGTTTGCCTGGGAATGAAATGCTTGAAAGAAATGTAGCGAGACCTGCACCAATAGAGAATGATCATGATCTCTCGACCCAGGGAAACCGGCCTGAATGAAATATCGAGGGATCTACACCAGTGAAGAATTATTAAGGACTCTTGGAAACAGACACCAAACTGGTCCCACCCCCATGATTGAAGAACTAGACAACCGTGAAGTATCCATGAGGATAAGAATTGATCACCCGCGTAATAAGGGATCTCAGAGGACTAGATAAAGAATAAAACAAGAAGACCTAATAACCAAGAGAATAAGAAGCCTACCCACGGAGGTCATAGTTGTATGATACCTAATAACTGAATAAAGAAAGATATAAATGAAGAATAAAAGCTAAAAAGCCTCAAATTCCTATCAGGGCTAGGCTGATAAAAGATAGAATATAAGACAGTCAAGATATTTCTTGAGTTATCTCAGAATTAGATCCACGTGTTCATGAGTCTGATAAATAAATTAGGATATTACAATGAGATCAGACAGAGACTTCCAAGCATTAATTTATATCAGGGACCAATCTAACCACCAGCCAATCAGCCAAATGCTAGTAAGAACGAAGTCTGACTAACCAAGGGCAGAATTGGAAAAATCATTGGCTAAAGAATAAAAATAATTTTTCTTGATTGGTTGAATTCTGAACAATCCCAGTGTAACAAAATGCAAAACAAAAATTCATGTTTACGTTGTTGAACATATTAAAACAATATGCCCAAAAAACAACTTTTAAGCATATGAAGTTCAAATAAACAATACATATATATTTTATATAGAAAGACTGCATTGAATCTGGACTGTGAAATTAAAGCAGGCTATTAATTGATGAGGACTGACTGCAAACATGATCCTAAGTGAAATTAAAGAAAGATGTGGATAAAATATATACTATTTGGCTAGAAAAGAAAAATATTTGATTAATCTACTGGCTAGAACATAGCAAATATCAGATCTGTCCCAGTATACTATTGGACAGTAATGTCTGCTGAGTCGACAGAAAGCGATATTTGTTAGTTAAAAGCATTATATCCGTATTCTAATTATCCATACCAATTAAAAGTTGTACATATTGAGATTTATCAAATTAAGTGGCAAATAGAAATCCCATAGAAACTTATGGGAGGGGAACGAGTCCCGCTATAGTCAGAAAGAATTAGCTAAAATAGAACTGATCTAAGTTAAGAACGAATAATATCCAAGAGAGTTACTCCATGTAAACAAAAGGGGACCAAAATATATACGGGACGAATTGACAACGACCTATATACACGGTGATGACAATTCTGACAGTTACCGGAAGTAGATAAAAAGGGATTGAAAAGGATAAATTTCGGGCCCAAAATCACCAATCCAGCGATGGTGGGAAAGAACATGACTCTAAATAACATATTTTAGCTAAAGAACACGAAAAAACTTTGAAAGATGGGTATATAGAAGAGAAAAAAGCGATAATGTCACCATGACGAAATGAGACTAGGACGAATAGACTGCCGAATAAATAGGTCTACGTGTTTCACCGATAAGAACTGGGACAGTTAAGAATAGCGAAATACGGGAAAGAAACTTATAATAAAAAAATCACAAAACACCAAGAGCGCAAATCTAATCTAATTTTAGGTAATGAATATTATACAATAAAAGGGGGGGGGGGGGTGATAAATGGGGAAATTAGTCTTAAAAGAATGAAATATTCACGATAAAAATATAGCATGATTGGTAAATTCTCATAACGTTTTGAAAGTATGCCAACCTGCCAACTTAGAAGGGAGAAGGAGTACTATACGAAAAGATGAATGACCCGAATAGAACAGTGCCTCTAACTTGGGGCAAAAAATTTACCAAAACAAAGCTAATTAGAATTGTGTAGTAAACTGACAGATCAGAAAATGTGCAGGACGGAATCAGAAATTAGTATCATAAGAAAAAGCTAAGAAATAGACAGTAAACTACCGGGAGAAAGAAGAGATCCATACAGACATAGGGAACCCGGGAATGGATCTAATAATCCCAGATGCGACCCCGAACCCCGATTACTAATAAATACCATTAGGATAATTTTAAATACAAAAGTCACGTGATCATGCAAAACTGAACATGATGCATACAGTGAACGTGATGGCATCAGTGTTATTGATTGATTTTAATAATGCGTATGTTTGTATATTTCTATTTTGTTGACATTGTAAACCTGCCTGTAAATGTATGCAAATCAGCCAATTGGCATAAAAAGCAAATAAACTTTACTAATAGAATCCCAGAGAGAACCCACCGACCGTTCAGAAATCATTTGACAGATAAATAGAGGATGACTAAGAAATTTAGAACTAACCCGGCTCCGGAGCCCAACTAGGCCCCGAAACCGGGGAAACATTTGAAAGTCATATGAGGATTGACCAAAATTAGAAGCAATATTAATTCTAATTAGACACGCCGGAACTACCGATACCGACTAGGCCGGAGCTGGGGTGGGAAAACCGGGAGAAATTTTCAAATTTAATTGACATGCCGGAATGACCGGTCCAGATTCTGGCCAGGGCCGGGAGAACCGGGAGAAATGTTTTTTTAAATTTTAAATTTTAATTCTGACACGCCTGAAAGAGATAGACTAGAGGAAAATAGAACCCGAAGAATCCCTAGAAGCCGGAGCCGGATAAAAATCTGGGTCCGGACCCCAAGAAGAAATCGGTAACTTAAGTTGGCCGGCTTCCCGACCCGGGTCCGGGACAAAACCCGGACCCGGGGCCGGAACCGATACCAACAGTACTCCCGAAGTTTCCCCAGAGGCCGAACCCGGATCGAATTCCGGGTCGGGCCCCAAGGAAGAAATCGGTAACTTAAACCAGTCCATCCCCGGACCCGGGAGAAAACCCGGGCCCGGGGCCGGAAGACTAGCTGGAGAAACAGTAGAAACAATGTATGATGTGAGATCACTTGAACATCTCTGTTCGGGAATCCTTCTATCCGGCCAGTGTAGAAGTAGTAGTGATAGGATATGCAGACCCGGACCGACTTACAACCTGCTCAGGCGCAGGCTATGGAATGTTGATTGATGGAGAGCCGGACCGACATACAACGCGCTCGGGCCCGAGAAAGGATGAACCTGACTCGGTCCTCATAGGTGCAGGATGCGGAATGTTGACTGTAGGTGTTTGAGTAGAAATGACTGGCTTCTGAAGCGATGAACGAGGCGACACTCGAGGCTTTTTCGTACTTTTGCTCTTTCCTGTCATTGATGATTTTGAACCCCTGAAACAGTGAAGATCAGTAAGACGTAAAACACTCTTGGACTTGAATAAGCATTTCCTAAGAACAGTCAGTTCCGACGTTTCCCCTTCAACAATATCAGGAAATGAAACGTTGGAAGCTGACTGGTCCAGGATCATTTTATTAATTCTGCCATCAATCGACGCATCTATATTGCTCACTTGTTTCTGCAGGCATTCCATTGATAATACAATCCTTTCAAGGATGGATGAATCAAGTGAGGGCTCGGGTTTGGCCTTTATTTTAATCGCAGACCCTAAAGGAGAAGAATTCCCTTTAGAGTGATCAGGTGTGTTTGGTTTGAAAAAGGCAAGTCTAGTAGCCTGGGACCATAAGCTGCAAATAACACAGGTTGAATTGATAGAGCACGAAGTGTATTTAAGGCACACATGGCCAGAGTGATCTGTCTTGATGAATCTATGGCAGCTGGTGTTAGGCCAGCTAATAGAATGAAGAGCAATCTTCTTTTCTTTAGACTTGACTTTAATCTTCTTCGGAGACTTTTTCAAATCTGAATCGTAACAGAGAAAGATTTGATAGGGTAAAGTTCCGAGGATAAAAAGGGATCAGACAGCGCGGAAACCATTGAACAAGAGACCAAACCTGTCTCTAAATTATTTAATATTGGTTTTTCTTTAAGAGAGTATGTTAATGAGATACCATGGATTTCATGCTCAAATTCTAACCAAGCATGTACATAGGTAACTTAAACAAGCTACTGTAAGGAAGAAGCAATTATAGACAATAACAATGTCTAAAACACTCTGGGCGTAAAAAAACAAAACTGGTAACACACCTACCACGAAAATAGAAATGATCAATAAAATCAATATTGATCATAAAGACCTACAACCACTTATCTTAGGTCATTTCTTTTTGTCCGACATCTTGATGATCCTTTGAACGACTTGAAATATACCACAGCAGTATTGAAAATTTGTAAACTTCTTAAACTGGCTATAAAAAATTTTCGCTTCCCTTTCCTTCAATAGTAGGAAAGGAATGAAGACTTGGTTGCTACAACAAAGTCATGTGACGGCTGTCAGCCAATGAGATTGTCATTATGCCTTATGACTCAATCATTGGCTCTGGGTTATGTATTAACCCTCTTCCTGCCTCATTCTGAGATATAGCATTCAAGTGAATTGCTATGGATCTCATCATTGGAGAGAGTATGGAGATTCCTGAAGAAGCCTTCAGTCACTCTGTAACCACAAAGCACAGCAAACATTGGCTGTAAAAATTTCATCCTACTACGCTTCCCTTCAGAGAAGGAAAGAGCAATAGTAATGCAAGGAGGTAGGTTGTAATGTAGTAATAACAGGGTATTGCCATGTAGTGGGAATCCTGAGAATCTTAAGAAATTCTTGAGATTTTCTGGTATTATTTAATTCATAATATTCCCAAGATTGATGCAGTCATAGTTATCTCTTTTTATGTTTATGATACACCTGGGATAGGACTCCGAGGAATAAAACAGTAAAATATTACAGGGAATGCCATAGAAATGTAACAATTATCAAATGCCTTATTTACACAAGTCGATTAACCGTTGACCTAATATTCATATACAGTGAATGGGCATGGGGTTGTGATTCCTTGTTTGCCAAAATACAATGCTTTCAATTTTCAAGCAATAACTTTCTTATTTCTAATATATCCTCACAGAATACTACGGAAATATTTCTGTTGATGTTAAAGTCATAGCAAGTTAGAATAGAAAAGTTTGCGCCTCATATTTTACACTGTTTTTGCATGCTATTAAATGGAGGAAAATTGAAAGTCGTGATGTGTATGAAGACATCCCTACGATCATGGTAAATGTCTGTATTGCTGAAGTTGGATCTGAAAATGGAGTTTACTTTACACTTTAACACTCATGTGAGGCAAAATGAGGTGTTGAGAAATGTCCAGTTACAGACGAAAAGAATACTATTTTAGTCATTCCAGTGGTAAATTTTCAAAAAGTCTTCTCTTGGTCTGTAAATGGACATTTTCTATGAAAAAATATAAATTTTCTTTTAACAAATTCGAGGGTTACAGGGTTTAATTTCTCACGGCGTTAAGATACTTACAAAATATTAGATGCACACACAGTTTTGACATTGGCAATGATATATAATTAAGTCTGTCAGACTGGGCAAAATAATTTGAACATCAACTGAATGTTTTTTTCATATTAGAATCGCTCACTTATGAACACAAAGACAAACGCTATCCATATACAGTAACATACATGTATCACAATGTCATATAACCATTTAAAACATGTTGTATTTTGTGTAGTTCTACATATGAAATGTTGATATGGTAATGACTTTTGTTATGCTTATTTACTAAGTGCCATCTGTACTATAATGCATGCAGTCATACTTCTTTTGCCTCCTTTTTAAGAATATATAGTTAGCTGTTATTTTGCTTATTGTAGGTCACTCCTTAATCGTCAGAAGACTAGGATTTATACTAGTTGGAGACTAAGTCCTAGGATATATGATCCATAGCATATTCCAATGCATAGAGTTGTAGCTACTGCGAGGGCCTGGTTGGAGTTGTTAAATTCCTAGAATATTTCTCTTACAATACTCTATAGGATTCCTAGGACATCTTCTTCTTTTCGTTCGCTGATCATACCGCCAGTCCTGTAAGTGACTATCGACATGATCATAGTATTATATTAATCTTTACCACTGATGTCAAAATTAAAAATTTAGAAATTAAATTAAAAGATGAACTGGTGTTCGTTTTTCAACAAATTTGGTGGGAGATGGTGCTGTCGTAAAAGATGTACATCAGTTTCTTTCCTATTGACGCAGTAAAAAATAGAATATTGACATCAGGGTGGTAACGGTTAAGAATTCCTATGAATACAAATGCATTATTTCAACTGGGATTTAAGAAAATTCTTGCTAATCAAAGCTCTTGAAATACCTTGAAAGTTAACATAAAAATCACAGTTGCTGCCACACATGATATAGCTGCCCGAAAACCAAAATCACCTTCAAGCCAATTCTCTTTCCATTTAAGGTTACTGATGCCAAGGCATTCTATCTTAAACACTAACTGTTGCGTGAGCGTTTCCAAAGTATCATATTCTAAATCCATGGCTGTAATGATCAATGCAAAATTATGCAATTGATGTATTGTTACAAATACTTTAAATTTAACAGGTCATTCTTGGTCACCTCTACATGACTACAGAACCTGCCTTAAAGTTCTCATCTATTCTTAAAAGATACATATCCTACCTAAATTTATGACTACTTGTTACTTTATGGACTCTTTAACTAACTTGGATTGTAGCCGCCATTTTAGATAGATATTTGCGGGCGCCATTATTTCAGACTCTATTGTCTTCGCTAGTGAGCAATTGTTTGTATAAAACCATTCTCGTAAAGCTAATGCTAGTCATTCTTCCGCTGGCTTTCAAGGTGAGTGCATAGATGTGCATAGCATAGTTCAATAGTAGTTGTGTATATTTCCTATGGTGCAAGTGACAACAAATATATTTATAACAAGTTTGCTGAAAACTGCTGCTGCCTATAGCAGCAACAACTTTCTGTCAAATTGTTGTCAATATAATCAGCTGATAATACAATTGTCACTAGATAGAGATTTGATAACAATGTGGCTGAAAATCATTGACGCAACAACTTTCAATCAAATTGTTCTCAAAATAATCAGCAGTGCAGTCAATGTTGCAAATGCCTAACTTATTGTGTATGCATTTGTTAGCTAACAAAAAAGAAAGCCCGCTGATTATTCTGAGAAAAATTTGCAACGCTGTTGCTGCCTGAGTAAGAAATGACTGCCAATAAAGTTGCTTGAAATATCTTCAGCAAGCCATGCAACACTGACTGGCACTGCTGATTATTTTGAGAACAATTTGATTGAAAGTTGTTTCATCAACGATTTCAGCCAAATTGTTATCAAATCTTTGCCTAGTGACAATTGTATTACAGCTGATTATTTTGACAACAATCTGACGGAAAGCTGTTGCTGCTATAGGCAGTAACAGCATTCAGTAAACTTGTAATAGATATATTTGTATTTATTTGCACCATAGGAAATATAAATCTAGTATTGTACTACGCTATGCTTACTATGCGCTTACCGTGAAAGCCTGCAAACAAATGACTAGCATTAGCATTACGAGAATGGTTTTATACAAACAATTGCTCACCGGCCAAGACAATAGTTTGAAATAATGGGGCCAGCAAATATCTATCTAAAATGACGGTTTCAATCCAAGTTAGTTAGTGTCCATAAAGTAACAAATAGTCCTAAATTTAGCTAGGATATGTATCTTTTAAGAATAGATGAGAACTTTAATAGTGTAAGCTACATATATTTCAAGATAATATAAGATTAGTAAAAGTTAATATATACAAGTTCTGGCAAAACAAGTTCCAAGAGAGCTTGAATTGCTTTTTCACACAGGCTGTTGAGCTAGGATATTCACAAATATTCAACATTTTTGCTGGGGTAAAATAGATACAAATGGGAAAATAGTTGCATGCACAAACCAAATTCCAATTATAGCATATCAGTATTTGTAGTTTTGGGTTTTCAGGATTTTAATAATTTTCTGAATCTTTTTGAACAGGGATCTCCGTCATGTTATTGTATTGTCACACACTTGCTTGTATGCAAATTGGAGCAAAATGAGACCAGTAATTTCCACGATATCAAGAGACTTAGAATTTGATCTGATCTATATCCAGGTTTTTATCTGGACCATGGTCAATGTCTGGAAATCATTTTTCACATGCATCATTTGTTGTGCTAAGGTTCTAGCCAAATTGGACCACAAAATATTTAGATACACCTCCGCATACACACACACACAAACAGGCACACATACCTGAATGCATCATACCCTCTTCCCGAGGCACACATACCTGAATGCATTATACCCTCTTCCCGAGGCACACATACTTGAATGCATTATACCCTCTTCCCGAGACACACACACCTGAATGCATTATACCCTCTTCCCGAGGCACACATACCTGAATGCATTATACCCTCTTCCTGAGGCACACATACCTGAATGCATTATACCGTCTTCCTGAGGCACACATACCTGAATGCATCATACCCTCTTCCCGAGGTACACATACCTGAATGCATCATACCCTCTTCCCGAGACACACATACCTGAATGCATTATACCCTCTTCCCGCGGCACACATACCTGAATGCATTATACCCTCTTCCCGCGGCACACATACCTGAATGCATCATACCCTCTTCCCGAGGCGCACACATACTTGAATGCATTATACCCTCTTCCCGAGGCACAGATACTTAAATGCATTACACCCTCTTCCCGAGGCACAGATACTTGAATGCATTATACCCTCTTCCCGAGGGGTGAAGGTAACTATATTTGCCAGACATTAGTGTTGGTGTGACATGTCTGACATGAGCTGACGATTAAGTGATGTCGTTTGCTTGTAACATCAGCTGAATTGTATGCTTGAGTCACCGATCAGATTTGTGAATTATCGTATCTATTTAATATTATGATCTAATCAGACACACTATTCATCCACCATATGAGCAATCAGCTGGTCTTGAGACTTCAGCTGTGATTTCCACTGCTGTGCCGCTCAAGCTGATGATGAAAGCACAGTATGGCTGTCCAATACCAGACTACTCAATCCCTGGATATTGATGAAGCAATTAAATTGACATTTTATTGCCAAATCGGCATAAGATACACATTCTATCCCCCTCCGTCTAAGAATTGCATATAACAATGGTCTCCTACAACTAATTTCATCATAATTTGCAGTCAAATTGCTTTAGACTTTTTTTATATATTTACTTCTTTTCAGACTAATTATCTATGAAGATTCAGAATGAAAATGGTTAATAGGCTAATATTTGGAGCGTGAAATGTGATTCCAAGTGAGAAATTCTAAGAGCAACAATAGAGAGTCAATCAACAACTACAGTCAGTAAGAACCAGAGCTCACTCCTACTAGATGCACTCTGTTTCCGAGATTTTTAAGGTCAGCTGATTTTTAGCGGTCACCCAATGGATAGGGTCTCAGGTGTCCGAACATCTGTCTGTCCAACCATGTCTCTGTCTATGTGTTTGTCCATCCATCCATCCATCCCTCCATCCATCTGTCTGTCCTGTGTAAACAATGGTGGCACGTTTTGTTATTTCTGGACAGATTGACACCAAACCAGGAAATATGTTGATATTACCATCTAATATCAGTCTTGCGAAAATGGAGCCTACACATGCACATGTATATGCATGCACACACATATCTTTATAAAGTTACCTTGAAATTGATTCCAATACATGTACAATCTAAGAAGGCACAGCGTAACAAGGAATGGGCGAGGCATAGCTAGAAATGGATCTCTCTGGCTCAAAGGATGCGGCTAAAGCAGGAGGAAGCTGATGACGCACCAATAGTCAAATTGGAATAGACTGACTTGTTAAAATTAACAAAAAATAACAAGAACGCTAGAGCATTATGTATTGGTTGAGTGTATAGGCACACATGGGTTCAGTCACAATTGCCAAAAACAAACATTTCCAAAGAAAATATGAAAAAGAATGCTGAAGCGTGATATGTCTCGCCTGTACAGTCATGAATAATGTGGATTGGCATTTTTATAGAAACTAGTCATGGTTCAAAACTGTGGAAAAGTGGGCAAATTCCCCCAAATCAAATTAGTAATGATCCAGATTGTATCCCCAGTATTCCCTACAAAGCATAGAATAGTTTTGTAAAGTTTCATTAAGATCGGAATGGGCCGAAAATGAAATCTGTTGTTAGGCAGATTGCATCCCTGTATAGAATAGAACACTTCTGTAAAGTTTCATTGATATTAGATGAGCCATTGTTGAAAAATAAGTGTATTTAAAAACAGTAACAAAATCTTAAGTACAAATACGCCGCCGTAAATAGTAATCCGTACATCTTGCTTCCCCTGAGAAACCAAGTTCATGAACTGGAGAATATTCATGAACATACATTAACGTTCATGATAGTGCATAAAAAATCCACATCGACCGACTCATGAACAAATGTTAAGCAAACATTATCTTGACAGTTTACAAACTTTTGATGAATGCCATTGGTTCATGAACATCCGTCATAAATTAAGAGTTGTCATGAATTTCTTATGAATACTAAGTGAACTCTGGAGTTCAGCAACAGTTCATGATAAAAGGTATAGACAATTGAGAAACAAATTATGAATATTTAATGAACACTTAGAGTCCAGCAACAGTTTTTGAAAGAAGGTAGAGGTCGATTAGAGCGGATACTATGAATCTTTCATGAGTTGAAAGCATTCAGCAACAGTTCTTGAAAGAAGGTAGAGATTGATTAAGGGGGATATGAATCTTTCATGAGTTGAAAGCATTCAGCAACAGTTCTTGAAAGAAGGTAGAGATTGATTAAGGGGGGATATGAATCTTTCATGAGTTCAAAGCATTCAGCAGGAGTTCTTGTAAGGTAGAGGTCAATTAAGGGTGATATTATTAATCTTTCATGAGTTCAAAGCAGTCAGCAACAGTTCAGGAAAGAAGGTGGAGGCAGTTAATGAATCTTTCATGAACTATTGAGTTCATCAACTGTTCACGAAAGAAGGTACACAATGCTTGAGAAACATTTTATGAATCGCTTGTGAATTATCAAATTCAGCCAGTGTTCATGAAAATGTCAATGAAGGTAGAGGCCAATTGAGGAACATATAAAGAATCCTTCATGAACAATAGTGTTCATAAAATATTCATGAAAGAAGGTACACAATGATTAAGAAACATTACATGAATGGTTTGTGAACTATAAATTTCAGCAACTGTTCATGAAAAATGTCAAAGAAGTTAGAGGCCAATTGAGGAACATAATGAATCCTACATGAACTATAGAGTTCATCAAATGTTCATGAAAGAAGTAGATAATGACTGAGAAACATTTTATGAGTCTTTTGTGAACTATCGACTTCAGCAACTGTTCATGAAAAATGGGGAAATTAGTCTTAAAAGAATGAAATATTCACGATAAAAATATAGCATGATTGGTAAATTCTCATAACGTTTTGAAAGTATGCCAACCCGCCAACTTAGAAGGGAGAAGGAGTACTATACAAAAAGATGAATGACCCGAATAGAACAGTGCCTCTAACTTGGGGCAAAAAATTGACCAAAACAAAGCTAATTAGAATTGTGTAGTAAACTGACAGATCAGAAAATGTGCAGGACGGAATCAGAAATTAGTATCATAAGAAAAAGCTAAGAAATAGACAGTAAACTACCGGGAGAAAGAAGAGATCCATACAGACATAGGGAACCCGGGAATGGATCTAATAATCCCAGATGCGACCCCGAACCCCGATTACTAATAAATACCATTAGGATAATTTTAAATACAAAAGTCACGTGATCATGCAAAACTGAACATGATGCATACAGTGAACGTGATGGCATCAGTGTTATTGATTGATTTTAATAATGCGTATGTTTGTATATTTCTATTTTGTTGACATTGTAAACCTGCCTGTAAATGTATGCAAATCAGCCAATTGGCATAAAAAGCAAATAAACTTTACTAATAGAATCCCAGAGAGAACCCACCGACCGTTCAGAAATCATTTGACAGATAAATAGAGGATGACTAAGAAATTTAGAACTAACCGGCTCCGGAGCCCAACTAGGCCCTGAAACCGGGGAAACATTTGAAAGTCATATGAGGATTGACCAAAATTAGAAGCAATATTAATTCTAATTAGACACGCCGGAACTACCGATACCGACTAGGCCGGAGCCGGAGCGGGAAAACCAGGAGAAATTTTCAAATTTAATTGACATGCCGGAATGACCGGTCCAGATTCTGGCCAGGGCCGGGAGAACCGGGAGAAATTTTTTTTTAAATTTTAAATTTTAATTCTGACACGCCTGAAAGAGATAGACTAGAGGAAAATAGAACCCGAAGAATCCCTAGAAGCCGGAGCCGGATAAAAATCTGGGTCCGGACCCCAAGAAGAAATCGGTAACTTAAGTTGGCCGGCTTCCCGACCCGGGTCCGGGACAAAACTCGGACCCGGGGCCGGAACCGATACCAACAGTACTCCCGAAGTTTCCCCAGAGGCCGAACCCGGATCGAATTCCGGGTCGGGCCCCAAGGAAGAAATCGGTAACCTAAACCAGTCCATCCCCAGACCCGGGAGAAAACCCGGGCCCGGGGCCGGAAGACTAGCTGGAGAAACAGTAGAAACAATGTATGATGTGAGATCACTTGAACATCTCTGTTCGGGAATCCTTCTATCTGGCCAGTGTAGAAGTAGTAGTGATAGGATATGAAGACCCGGACCGACTTACAACCTGCTCAGGCGCAGGCTATGGAATGTTGATTGATGGAGAGCCGGACCGACATACAACCCGCTCGGGCCCGAGAAAGGATGAACCTGACTCGGTCCTCATAGGTGCAGGATGCGGAATGTTGACTGTAGGTGTTTGAGTAGAAATGACTGGCTTCTGAAGCGATGAACGAGGCGACACTCGAGGCTTTTTCGTACTTTTGCTCTTTCCTGTCATTGATGATTTTGAACCCCTGAAACAGTGAAGATCAGTAAGACGTAAAACACTCTTGGACTTGAATAAGCATTTCCTAAGAACAGTCAGTTCCGACGTTTCCCCTTCAACAATATCAGGAAATGAAACGTTGGAAGCTGACTGGTCCAGGATCATTTTATTAATTCTGCCATCAATCGACGCATCTATATTGCTCACTTGTTTCTGCAGGCATTCCATTGATAATACAATCCTTTCAAGGATGGATGAATCAAGTGAGGGCTCGGGTTTGGCCTTTATTTTAATCGCAGACCCTAAAGGAGAAGAATTCCCTTTAGAGTGATCAGGTGTGTTTGGTTTGAAAAAGGCAAGTCTAGTAGCTTGGGACCATAAGCTGCCTCATTCTGAGATATAGCATTCAAGCGAATTGCTATGGATCTCATCATTGGAGAGAGTATGGAGATTCCTGAAGAAGCCTTCAGTCACTCTGTAACCACAAAGCACAGCAAACATTGGCTGTAAAAATTTCATCCTACTACGCTTCCCTTCAGAGAAGGAAAGAGCAATAGTAATGCAAGGAGGTAGGTTGTAATGTAGTAATAACACGGTATTGCCATGTATTGGGAATCCTGAGAATCTTAAGAAATTCTTGAGATTTTCTGGTATTATTTAGTTCATAATATTCCCAAGATTGATGCAGTCATAGTTATTTCTTTTTATGTTTATGATACACCTGGGATAATCTTAGGACTCCGAGGAATAAAACAGTAAAATATTACAGGGAATGCCATAGAAATGTAACAATTATCAAATGCCTTATTTACACAAGTCGATTAACCGTTGACCTAATATTCATATACAGTGAACGGGCATGGGGTTGTGATTCCTTGTTTGCCAAAATACAATGCTTTCAATTTTCAAGCAATAACTTTCTTATTTCTAATATATCCTCACAGAACACTACGGAAATATTTCTGTTGATGTTAAAGTCATAAGCAAGTTAGAATAGAAAAGTTTGCGCCTCATATTTTACACTGTTTTTGCATGCTATTAAATGGAGGAAAATTGAAAGTCGTGATGTGTATGAAGACATCCCTACGATCATGGTAAATGGCTGTATTGCTGAAGTTGGATCTGAAAATGGAGTTTACTTTACACTTTAACACTCATGTGAGGCAAAATGAGGTGTTGAGAAATGTCCAGTTACAGACGAAAAGAATACTATTTCTGAAAAATTACCATGAGAATGACTATAACCGAGCCAGTCATTCCAGTGGTAAATTTTCAAAAAGTCTTCTCTTGGTCTGTAAATGGACATTTTCTATGAAAAAATATAAATTTTCTTTTAACAAATTCGAGGGTTACAGGGTTTAATTTCTCACGGCGTTAAGATACTTACAAAATATTAGATGCACACACAGTTTTGACATTGGCAATGCTATATAATTAAGTCTGTCAGACTGGGCAAAATAATTTGAACATCAACTGAATGTTTTTTTCATATTAGAATCGCTCACTTATGAACATAAAGACAAATGCTATCCATATACAGTAACATACATGTATCACAATGTCATATAACCATTTAAAACATGTTGTATTTTGTGTAGTTCTACATATGAAATGTTGATATGGTAATGACTTTTGTTATGCTTATTTACTAAGTGCCATCTGTACTATAATGCATGCAGTCATACTTCTTTTGCCTCCTTTTTAAGAATATATAGTTAGCTGTTATTTTGCTTATTGTAGGTCACTCCTTAATCGTCAGAAGACTAGGATTTATACTAGTTGGAGACTAAGTCCTAGGATATATGATCCATAGCATATTCCAATGCATAGAGTTGTAGCTACTGCGAGGGCCTGGTTGGAGTTGTTAAATTCCTAGAATATTTCTCTTACAATACTCTATAGGATTCCTAGGACATCTTCTTCTTTTCGTTCGCTGATCATACCGCCAGTCCTGTAAGTGACTATCGACATGATCATAGTATTATATTAATCTTTACCACTGATGTCAAAATTAAAAATTTAGAAATTAAATTAAAAGATGAACTGGTGTTCGTTTTTCAACAAATTTGGTGGGAGATGGTGCTGTCGTAAAAGATGTACATCAGTTTCTTTCCTATTGACGCAGTAAAAAATAGAATATTGACATCAGGGTGGTAACGGTTAAGAATTCCTATGAATACAAATGCATTATTTCAACTGGGATTTAAGAAAATTCTTGCTAATCAAAGCTCTTGAAATACCTTGAAAGTTAACATAAAAATCACAGTTGCTGCCACACATGATATAGCTGCCCGAAAACCAAAATCACCTTCAAGCCAATTCTCTTTCCATTTAAGGTTACTGATGCCAAGGCATTCTATCTTAAACACTAACTGTTGCGTGAGCGTTTCCAAAGTATCATATTCTAAATCCATGGCTGTAATGATCAATGCAAAATTATGCAATTGATGTAGTGTTACAAATACTTTAAATTTAACAGGTCATTCTTGGTCACCTCTACATGACTACAGAACCTGCCTTAAAGTTCTCATCTATTCTTAAAAGATACATATCCTACCTAAATTTATGACTACTTGTTACTTTATGGACTCTTTAACTAACTTGGATTGTAGCCGCCATTTTAGATAGATATTTGCGGGCGCCATTATTTCAGACTCTATTGTCTTCGCTAGTGAGCAATTGTTTGTATAAAACCATTCTCGTAAAGCTAATGCTAGTCATTCTTCCGCTGGCTTTCAAGGTGAGTGCATAGATGTGCATAGCATAGTTCAATAGTAGTTGTGTATATTTCCTATGGTGCAAGTGACAACAAATATATTTATAACAAGTTTGCTGAAAACTGCTGCTGCCTATAGCAGCAACAACTTTCTGTCAAATTGTTGTCAATATAATCAGCTGATAATACAATTGTCACTAGATAGAGATTTGATAACAATGTGGCTGAAAATCATTGACGCAACAACTTTCAATCAAATTGTTCTCAAAATAATCAGCAGTGCAGTCAATGTTGCAAATGCCTAACTTATTGTGTATGCATTTGTTAGCTAACAAAAAAGAAAGCCCGCTGATTATTCTGAGAAAAATTTGCAACGCTGTTGCTGCCTGAGTAAGAAATGACTGCCAATAAAGTTGCTTGAAATATCTTCAGCAAGCCATGCAACACTGACTGGCACTGCTGATTATTTTGAGAACAATTTGATTGAAAGTTGTTTCATCAACGATTTCAGCCAAATTGTTATCAAATCTTTGCCTAGTGACAATTGTATTACAGCTGATTATTTTGACAACAATCTGACGGAAAGCTGTTGCTGCTATAGGCAGTAACAGCATTCAGTAAACTTGTAATAGATATATTTGTATTTATTTGCACCATAGGAAATATAAATCTAGTATTGTACTACGCTATGCTTACTATGCGCTTACCGTGAAAGCCTGCAAACAAATGACTAGCATTAGCATTACGAGAATGGTTTTATACAAACAATTGCTCACCGGCCAAGACAATAGTTTGAAATAATGGGGCCAGCAAATATCTATCTAAAATGACGGTTTCAATCCAAGTTAGTTAGTGTCCATAAAGTAACAAATAGTCCTAAATTTAGCTAGGATATGTATCTTTTAAGAATAGATGAGAACTTTAATAGTGTAAGCTACATATATTTCAAGATAATATAAGATTAGTAAAAGTTAATATATACAAGTTCTGGCAAAACAAGTTCCAAGAGAGCTTGAATTGCTTTTTCACACAGGCTGTTGAGCTAGGATATTCACAAATATTCAACATTTTTGCTGGGGTAAAATAGATACAAATGGGAAAATAGTTGCATGCACAAACCAAATTCCAATTATAGCATATCAGTATTTGTAGTTTTGGGTTTTCAGGATTTTAATAATTTTCTGAATCTTTTTGAACAGGGATCTCCGTCATGTTATTGTATTGTCACACACTTGCTTGTATGCAAATTGGAGCAAAATGAGACCAGTAATTTCCACGATATCAAGAGACTTAGAATTTGATCTGATCTATATCCAGGTTTTTATCTGGACCATGGTCAATGTCTGGAAATCATTTTTCACATGCATCATTTGTTGTGCTAAGGTTCTAGCCAAATTGGACCACAAAATATTTAGATACACCTCCGCATACACACACACACAAACAGGCACACATACCTGAATGCATCATACCCTCTTCCCGAGGCACACATATCTGAATGCATTATACCCTCTTCCCGAGGCACACATACTTGAATGCATTATACCCTCTTCCCGAGACACACACACCTGAATGCATTATACCCTCTTCCCGAGGCACACATACCTGAATGCATTATACCCTCTTCCTGAGGCACACATACCTGAATGCATTATACCGTCTTCCTGAGGCACACATACCTGAATGCATCATACCCTCTTCCCGAGGTACACATACCTGAATGCATCATACCCTCTTCCCGAGACACACATACCTGAATGCATTATACCCTCTTCCCGCGGCACACATACCTGAATGCATTATACCCTCTTCCCGCGGCACACATACCTGAATGCATCATACCCTCTTCCCGAGGCGCACACATACTTGAATGCATTATACCCTCTTCCCGAGGCACAGATACTTAAATGCATTACACCCTCTTCCCGAGGCACAGATACTTGAATGCATTATACCCTCTTCCCGAGGGGTGAAGGTAACTATATTTGCCAGACATTAGTGTTGGTGTGACATGTCTGACATGAGCTGACGATTAAGTGATGTCGTTTGCTTGTAACATCAGCTGAATTGTATGCTTGAGTCACCGATCAGATTTGTGAATTATCGTATCTATTTAATATTATGATCTAATCAGACACACTATTCATCCACCATATGAGCAATCAGCTGGTCTTGAGACTTCAGCTGTGATTTCCACTGCTGTGCCGCTCAAGCTGATGATGAAAGCACAGTATGGCTGTCCAATACCAGACTACTCAATCCCTGGATATTGATGAAGCAATTAAATTGACATTTTATTGCCAAATCGGCATAAGATACACATTCTATCCCCCTCCGTCTAAGAATTGCATATAACAATGGTCTCCTACAACTAATTTCATCATAATTTGCAGTCAAATTGCTTTAGACTTTTTTTTATATATTTACTTCTTTTCAGACTAATTATCTATGAAGATTCAGAATGAAAATGGTTAATAGGCTAATATTTGGAGCGTGAAATGTGATTCCAAGTGAGAAATTCTAAGAGCAACAATAGAGAGTCAATCAACAACTACAGTCAGTAAGAACCAGAGCTCACTCCTACTAGATGCACTCTGTTTCCGAGATTTTTAAGGTCAGCTGATTTTTAGCGGTCACCCAATGGATAGGGTCTCAGGTGTCCGAACATCTGTCTGTCCAACCATGTCTCTGTCTATGTGTTTGTCCATCCATCCATCCATCCCTCCATCCATCTGTCTGTCCTGTGTAAACAATGGTGGCACGTTTTGTTATTTCTGGACAGATTGACACCAAACCAGGAAATATGTTGATATTACCATCTAATATCAGTCTTGCGAAAATGGAGCCTACACATGCACATGTATATGCATGCACACACATATCTTTATAAAGTTACCTTGAAATTGATTCCAATACATGTACAATCTAAGAAGGCACAGCGTAACAAGGAATGGGCGAGGCATAGCTAGAAATGGATCTCTCTGGCTCAAAGGATGCGGCTAAAGCAGGAGGAAGCTGATGACGCACCAATAGTCAAATTGGAATAGACTGACTTGTTAAAATTAACAAAAAATAACAAGAACGCTAGAGCATTATGTATTGGTTGAGTGTATAGGCACACATGGGTTCAGTCACAATTGCCAAAAACAAACATTTCCAAAGAAAATATGAAAAAGAATGCTGAAGCGTGATATGTCTCGCCTGTACAGTCATGAATAATGTGGATTGGCATTTTTATAGAAACTAGTCATGGTTCAAAACTGTGGAAAAGTGGGCAAATTCCCCCAAATCAAATTAGTAATGATCCAGATTGTATCCCCAGTATTCCCTACAAAGCATAGAATAGTTTTGTAAAGTTTCATTAAGATCGGAATGGGCCGAAAATGAAATCTGTTGTTAGGCAGATTGCATCCCTGTATAGAATAGAACACTTCTGTAAAGTTTCATTGATATTAGATGAGCCATTGTTGAAAAATAAGTGTATTTAAAAACAGTAACAAAATCTTAAGTACAAATACGCCGCCGTAAATAGTAATCCGTACATCTTGCTTCCCCTGAGAAACCAAGTTCATGAACTGGAGAATATTCATGAACATACATTAACGTTCATGATAGTGCATAAAAAATCCACATCGACCGACTCATGAACAAATGTTAAGCAAACATTATCTTGACAGTTTACAAACTTTTGATGAATGCCATTGGTTCATGAACATCCGTCATAAATTAAGAGTTGTCATGAATTTCTTATGAATACTAAGTGAACTCTGGAGTTCAGCAACAGTTCATGATAAAAGGTATAGACAATTGAGAAACAAATTATGAATATTTAATGAACACTTAGAGTCCAGCAACAGTTTTTGAAAGAAGGTAGAGGTCGATTAGAGCGGATACTATGAATCTTTCATGAGTTGAAAGCATTCAGCAACAGTTCTTGAAAGAAGGTAGAGATTGATTAAGGGGGATATGAATCTTTCATGAGTTGAAAGCATTCAGCAACAGTTCTTGAAAGAAGGTAGAGATTGATTAAGGGGGGATATGAATCTTTCATGAGTTCAAAGCATTCAGCAGGAGTTCTTGTAAGGTAGAGGTCAATTAAGGGTGATATTATTAATCTTTCATGAGTTCAAAGCAGTCAGCAACAGTTCAGGAAAGAAGGTGGAGGCAGTTAATGAATCTTTCATGAACTATTGAGTTCATCAACTGTTCACGAAAGAAGGTACACAATGCTTGAGAAACATTTTATGAATCGCTTG